>WNWK01003244.1:0-2500 GCA_009830355.1 Cherax destructor | reverse complement strand
ATCTCCTCCAGCTCCTCCAAAGCCGGACGCGAGCCCAGTATGCAGTATGCATTTCCCCTCTGGATGGCCATGCTGAGGCACTGGAACATGAAAGTGGCTGCCCTTGGGTCCCTGGTGGTGTCAATGAGTCTGGAACCCAGTTCTTTATGGAAACGTGTTGCATTTTTTCCCCATGATCCCAAGGTCTCTGATCCCAATGGGACAAATTGGTACTGTTGTCTTATGTCCCTGTACTTACCGATTTTGTACTCCTCCCTGTGGTCAGCAGCTCCTCCCTGTCGCCCGACACTGTGATGGATGTAGGTGTCAACCAGTGTCGACACACAGGTATAGTCCCATGCTAAGAGCTTGCCAATCTTCCAAGAATAGATGGTGATCCCGTCGGGGCGGTTTGCTGGGTTGTGGGTATTGTTGGCTGCTAGTGATCGGGGCTCTCTCTCGGCTGGGCATCCAACTGTAGCAAGGGTTCTCTTTATGATATCGTTGACTTCATTGTGTCTTGCATGCCAGCCCTTGGTTTTGGAACAGTTTAGACCATGTACACAATATTTCTTGGCCTGCGCATCGCCGCAAATGCACGTATATTCCTTGTGAATTATGGCAGCAATGCGCAGAGTCACTGCAATACGGAGGGTCTTAGGGTCGAAGCGTGTTCCCATTGCCGAAATGGGAACTGTTTGGAGGAAGTCCCTAGAGTGATGTGCACTCACAGCTAGGAGACGGGCAGTCTCTTTGTTTGATGTTACAGCCCTAAGCATGTTGGTAAGCATCTTTTCAGTGATGGGGCCATCCCAACTTCAATGTTTGCAGGTCAGTTCTGCACTAGGTCTTGGTGCTGGAGCAGCAAGTGTGTCCCATTCAATAATGGCACTGGCGTAGCTAGGGTCCTGTATTCCTGCTGTATCACTGAGGTTGTCCAGAAGAATTTGTTTTATTAACTCATTTGATGCTATGGAAGAGGATAGGAAAGCTGGTAGGGCAATCTGGGAGGATTTCCGTACTCCCAGCCCCCCAAGCCTGACTGGAAGTGAGGCTTGCAACCACTGTCCATCATCGAGGGAAAGATTCAATACACTCTCTAACATGGTCTTGAGGAGAGAGTCATATTCCCTGAGTTTCGGACTGCTCAAGGCTGGGGAGCATCTCAGGAAGTAGGTAAGTTTTGGGATTGACAGGCACCTGGTGAGTAGGTAGAAGGCATCATGTGTATCGATGTCTTTCATCCTGCCTTCCATTGTGCTGAGGTCTGAGATTTTTTTTTCTAGGACCAGACCGATGGCATTGGGCTCAAGAGGAGCACCAAGGAGAGTGTTGTTGGCTGGATCAATGGCTCATGCCCCTGGTAAAACAGTACTAATGTTCTGGATCATCTGTCGATTGGTAGAAGCTATTTCACATTTGGTGGGGTTTAAAGATAGGCCCAGGCTCTCTCCAATGTCTTTAATTTTCCTGATGTCCTCTAGGAGAGATTCCGTAGTGCCAGCTAGGGTACCATCGTCCAAGAACCAGATATTGAGCTCTCTGGGGAGCGCTTCTGTGACTTCCTTGATGACCAGACAGAATAGAAAGGGGGCGAGAGGGTCCCCCTGTTGCACACCCTCACACGAGTCAATTTCATGGTCCCAAAACAATAGTTTAGAAGCCACACTGTAACACTATTCTATGAAGGGATAGAGGGAAGGGAAGTGTCTAGAAACTGCTTGGAGAGCAGTATCCCTTCTGAGTTGAAAGCATTGGCAAAGTCCAATTTGATCAAGGCTTTTTCATTGGACATGTTGTTGATGTATACGCGTGTTGCATGGGCAGCTGCTTCACAGCCTTGTTGAACACCAAAACCAAGTTGAGTTGGTTTCAACATTGAGGCAGCATCTTGACTCACCATTCATACTGCAGTCTTGGCGTCTAGGCGCCGAAGGGTGTTGCCCACTGCAATGGGCCTGATTCCTCCATCCTTTTTCCGAAGGGCACAAAGTGAGGCACCAAAGAAAAGGGGTGTAATGGCCTCTGGGACACTGCCAGCCAGGCACACATTGGAAAATTTGGTGAGTTCAGATAGCAACCTCTCAGAAACCTCACCAAGTGCTGGATTGAGCATTTGTTTTAAGTGTTGTGGTCTTAAACCGATGAAACCTCCTCCTGAGCCCTGTGGAAATGACATAGCAGCTTTATACACATCAGCGTCCTGTAAGGTTAAATGTTCTTCACCTGCTGCACTATCAGGGAGGTCAGTGTTGGTAATGGGAGCCCTGGGTGGATGTTTGTCCTTCAGGGTTTGTGCTGTAATGAAGTCCTTAGGGGCGATGGTATCCTCACTGGTTATAAGCCTCAGTGCTTCTATTTTTCTTCTAATTTGGGCCCTTATTTTTGAGGCGTCAGGTGTTCTTTGTTGGCATTTGCCCGGCAGGTGTTTGACGCCCTGGAGGGAGACGGACGAGGTTGTCATCTCTAGGGAATGCATTTATTGTCCTAGTAACATATGTTGCTAGTGACTTGTCCCTCC
>WNWK01003243.1:152500-170000 GCA_009830355.1 Cherax destructor | reverse complement strand
CAGGGAAGGTGAGGAAGGTATGGATGGAGGGAGGGGCAACGTAGAGAGAGAAAAAGAGTAGGAGGAGATGCGATAGAGGGGAGAGGAAGGGAGAAAAGCGCAGCAGGAAGAGAGGTGAGGGGAAAGATAAAGTGGCAGGGGGTGATTGTGGGAGTGGAAGGTAAAGGGAAGGGAGGAGAGGGGAGAGGGAGGAAAGCCAGGTGAAAGAAAGAGGAGGGAGGGGAAGGTGTGGGAGGGGAGGAAGAGGAGGGAAGGGGGAGGGAGGAAGAGGAGGGAATGGGGAGGAAAGAGTAGGGAAGGGAGAAGGAAGGGGAGGGAGGAAAAGTGAGAGAGTTGAATGCAGTTATAATCGGAAATATAACTTTCTGAAAATGAAATCGAAATTCATGGCTGTGTCTGTTTGTGTGTGCTTGTTTGTGTGTGTTTGTGTGTTTGTGTTTGTGTGTGTGTGTTTGCGTGTGTCTGTATGTGTGTTTGTGTCTGTTTTTGTGTGTGTTTGTGAGCGTGTGTGTGTGTGTGTGTGTGTGTGCATTTATGTGTATATGTGTCCGTATAATGTGAGTGTGTATGTGTATGTACATTTATGTGTATGTGTGTCCGTGTAATGTGAGTGTATGTGTGTGAAAGAGAGACAGAAATAAAACACACACACACACACACTCGTGCGATTGCGCGCACACACACACACTCGTGCGGGCGCGCGCACACACACACACTCGTGCGGGCGCGCGCACACACACACACTCGTGCGGGCGCGCACACACACACTCGTGCGGGCGCACACACACACTCCTCTCCTCTTAACACAAGTAATTACCTTCAAGGCCAAAGCCATACAATAACCTAGGCTTAATAATCACTGTTAATTGCAGGCATCAAGTTGCTCGCAGTTTTACCCTGGCGGGGCAGCATCGCTGCTTCCTGCACAGCCACTCCTTAATTACGTGCTGTATAAACCCAATTAAATTTTGAGTGCTATTTAAAACAGTTGAAGTTTTGAGTGCTGTATAAACCCGATTAAATCTTGGTTGTTCCCTAAAAAAAATGAACTGGATATAGTGGTATACTAACTCCGGCTCACGAAGTGGAGGTAGTTTTCTTGATTAAAAGTAGTCTAGGGGTATATTAATAAAGTGTAATAATAATAATAATAATAATAATAATAATAATAATAATAATAATAATAATAATAATAATAATAATAAAAAATAATAATAATAATAATAATAATAATAATAATAATAATGAAAATGACAGTAATAATAATAATAATTATTATTATTATTATTATTATTATTGTTATTATTATTATTGCAATAATAATAATAATGAAAATGACAGTAATAATAATAATAATAATAATAATAATAATAATAATAATAATAATAATAATAATAATATTAATTATTATTATTATTATTATTATTATTATTATTATTATTATTATTATTATTATTATTATTATTATTATTATTATTATTATTATAACTATTGAACTACAGCTTTATGTAGAATGTAAATGCATTTGTCACAGACGTATTATTATGTATTTTGGTTATGCTAAATGTGAACAGCATCCTCACATCTCCCACTCTGAGAGATGATCGTATTAAACCCACTGTACAAAAGAAGCCTTGTTGGGGAGTACGTTTCGCCCATAGTAGAGCTTTATCACACAGCGAAACGTAATCTTTATCATAGAGTGAGACGTAGTCTTTCCTAAGATAACACATGTGCGAGACATGGTTATCTTAGGATACATAAGTGTTGCTTATGTTGCAATGTGTCAGTATTGCGTATCATGTGATGTGATATAATTATAGCTGTCTGGGTGCTGTCTTGTGCAGTCCATTAAAAATTTAGATAGCCATAGACAGACAGAGAGAGAGAGAGAGAGAGAGAGAGAGAGAGAGAGAGAGAGAGAGAGAGAGAGAGGGTAATAAATGTCAAACAGGTTATAACAACAGATGTCAAGTGTTGACTCAGGTCCTTCACCGGTGCGCTAAACACATCTCCACTCGCCACCTCGCCTATTCCTCTTCCACTTCTCCTCTTCCTCTCCCACCTCTCATCCTTTCCACCTCTCCTCTTCTTCTTGGCAGAGGCTGCAAATGCGTGGAATAGATAGTAGGTGACTAAAAACAACAAAGAGACTTTATACAGACAGTGACGCTCAGCTCAGGCTTTCTAGAAGAGAGGGGGAAACGATTTTCTAGTAATCGTAGACCTTGGGCAGTGATATGTGATGTTACGATGGTGGTTTAACATGTTTATAAATGGGGCTGTGAAAGAAGTGAATGTTAGGGGGGTGGGGAGAGGTGTGGGATGAAAAGATAAAGAATCTGATGCAAAGTGGGAGTTGTCACAGTTACTCTTTGCCGATGACACGGTGCTTTTGGTAGATTTTGAAGAGAAGTTGCAAATTATGGTACTTGTCCAGTTTCCTCTTGAAGACTTCTGCACTTGTCCCAGCAGTGTTTCTGATATCTTCTGGTAAGATGTTGAATAGTCTGGAGCCACATACGTTGATGCAGTGTTCCCTTATTTTGCCCACTTATTACGTCGATTACCAAGAGCATAGAAATTAGAAGACAATGAAGTTACATAAGGTTTGATTCAAAGGGCTGTGGACGGGTTGTTGAGGGGGTTTGGCCATTTAGGAAAGATGGATCAGAATAGGATATCAGAGAAGTTTATAAATCTAAAGTGGGGAAAGGAAGCGTAGGAGTCATCGTCCCAGAAATGGTTGAGAGAAGGGGGTGAAGGAGGTCCTTTTTTGTAGAGGCTTGACCATCCTGCAGTCTTGTGTGAGAGTGTTATATTGGAGTGAGTGGAGAAAAATGAATTTTAGGGTTTGCCGTGCTGTTAGAGTGTGAGCAAGATAAGATTTATGAAAGGAATGTGGTATACCAGTTTCCCGGACTTACAGAGTACACTGCCTGCACTCTGAAGGCTGGAAGAGGATGTTCCAGTTCGGAGGATCATCTGAACTGTAATATCAACATGCTTCTGGCAAGACAGTAATTGAATGAATGATGGTGAAAGTATTTTCTCTTTTCTCGGGGTCAACCTACCTCGGTGGGAGACGACCAGTGTGTTAAAAAAATATATATATATATATACATTCCTTCCCGGCCCCAATCTGGAAATGTTTTTCACCTGTAATTTGCATAGAATTCAATAACGTGATGGACCGAAATAGCAATGAAGTGACAGACTCATGGAGGACACACAAGCTTTAATACCAACACTTCTCTCTAATACACACTGTTCTAGAGAATGTATCAGAGAGTTCTCTCTAATACACACTGTTCTAGAGAATGTATCAGAGAGTTCTCTCAATACACACTGTTCTAGAGAATGTATCAGAGTTCTCTAACACACTGTTCTAGAGAATGTATCAGAGAGTTCTCTCTAATACACACTGTTCTAGAGAATGAATCAGAGAGTTCTCTCTAATACACACTGTCTAGAGAATGTATCAGAGAGTTCTCTCTAATACACACTGCTCTAGAGAATGTATCAGAGAGATCTCTCTAATACACACTGTTCTAGAGAATGTATCAGAGAGTTCTCTCTAATACACACTGTTCTAGAGAATGTATCAGAGAGTTCTCTCTAATACACACTGCTCTAGAGAATGTATCAGAGAGTTCTCTCTAATACACACTGCTCTAGAGAATGTATCAGAGAGTTCTCTCTAATACACACTGTTCTAGAGAATGTATCAGAGAGTTCTCTCTAATACACACTGCTCTAGAGAATGTATCAGAGAGTTCTCTCTAATACACACTGCTCTAGAGAATGTATCAGAGAGTTCTCTCTAATACACACTGCTCTAGAGAATGTATTAGAGAGTTCTCTCTAATCACACTAGTGCAGAGAGTGTTTCTAGAGAGTTTCTCTAATACACACTGTGCCTAGAGAATGTCATTCATGCAGTATTCCTCCAACAAACACACACCCCAAGAAAAACCAAATCTCACTAATACACACTGTTCTAGAGAATGGTATCAGACCAGTTTTAACCCACACCTAGCCAAGCATGTAAGAAGTCTCTCAATTTCACAAACTAGTCTAGAGTAATGGTATGTCTGAGGAGTTAGAAATCGACCACTGACACTAGGACAGGAGATGCTGATAACATATAAGTACTGAGAGAATTGACATGCAGAGATTAAATGACAAACAACAGGGACACAGAGGAAGTTAGACTCATGAATCCGAATGTTGGAAGATTTCTTCAGTCACAGAGTTTCAGTGGATAGTTATGAACATGTATGGAGCAGGCCACACATACTTTAAGCAATAATAAACCACCACAAACACACACACACAGAAACACACAGTACTCACACACAACACAACAAACAACAGACACACACACACACACACACACAAACACACACAAAAACCACACACACACACACATACACTACACACACAACACACACACACACACACACACACACACTACACACCCCACACACACACACACACACACCACACACAGACACACACACACACACACACAAAACACACACACACACACACACACACACACACACACACACACACACACACACACACACACACACACACACACACACACACACACTACATGACTGTGCCACCAAGAACTACTGGAAAAAATAAGGAAGAAAATGGCCATGCACAAACAGGAACCAGAGACACAGAGGGAAAGGCAATGGGAGAAGGAGAGGGAGAAGTTAGTGTTTATTCATGGGCTTCAGAAGAGCGAGGGAAGAACACACAATGAAAGATGGCAGGAAGAAAGACAGGAGATTGAAAACATCATCAAAGAATAGGCGAAGAGGACATGTCTAAGATAGTAAATTTTCAGAGAATAGGGGGGCGCTTGAAGGGGAGAAATCGGCTGGTCAAGCTGATTTTCAAGACAGAAACAGTGCGAAACAGGATCCTGCAAGAGAAACCATGGCTGAAGGAATCGTCAGCATACAAGAGGGTGTTCCTAGACCGAGAAAGAACAAAAACAGAGTGACAGCAGCTGAGGTAGAGGACACAAAAGCGAAAGGGGCTAGGAAGAGAGACAAGGACAAAATCAGCAGAGGACAACCAGAGCAGGGCAGAGCAACAAGCGCAAGCACACACAGAACCACCCCCAGAACCCCACAACCAAACATGCTATCCTAACACAAACCACAATCCACACTTACAGCCACCACCCCACACTATATTGCAGAATCCCACAGCACACTGCCAGGTCCCCTATCCTCACAGACCCCCAAAACACAGTGTTGGAGAGGAAACTGAGTTATGGTACACCAACGCTGATGGAATAACGAGTAAGTGGGAGGAGTGGCACGAAAGAGTCAACCCCACCAAGTGCAAAGTCATGAAGATTGGGGAAGGGCAAAGAAGACCACAGACGGAGTACAGACTACAAACCTCACTCAAGGAAAAGAATCTTGGGGTGAGTATTATTACACCAGGCACATCTCCTGAGGCGCACATCAACCAAATAACTGCTGAAGCATACTGGCGCCTAGCAAACCTAAGAACAGCATTCCGACATCTTAATAAAGAATCGTTTAGGACCCTGTATACTATGTACGTTAGGCCTATATTGGAGTATGCAGCACCAGTTTGGAACCCACACCTAGCCAAGCACGTGAAGAAGCTAGAGGAAATGCAAAGGTTTGCAACAAGACTAGTCCCGGAGCTAAGGGGTATGTCCTACGAGGAGAGGTTAAGAGAAATCGACCTGACGACACTGAAGGACAGGAGAGATAAGGGGGACATGATAACGACATATAAAATACTGAGAGGAATCGACAAGGTGGACAGAGACAGGATGTTCCAGAGATGGGACACAGCAACAAGGGGACACAGTTGGAAGTTGAAGACTCAGATGAATCACAGGGATGTTAGGAAGTATTTCGTCAGTCACAGAGTAGGTCGGGAAGTGGAATAGTTTGGGAAGCGATGTAGTGGAGGCAGGTTCCATACATAGCTTTAAGAAGAG
The DNA here is from genome assembly GCA_009830355.1 of Cherax destructor. Lineage (NCBI taxonomy): Eukaryota > Metazoa > Arthropoda > Malacostraca > Decapoda > Parastacidae > Cherax > Cherax destructor. Next base: position 163,993 of record WNWK01003243.1, on the reverse strand, counting down.
GTATGATAAAGCTTATGGAGCGGGAAGAGTGACCTAGTAGCGGCCAGTGAAGAGGTGGGGCCAGGAGCTGTGACTCGACCCTTACAAACACAACTAGGTGAGTACACACACACACACACACACACACACACACTTGTACCTCTCCATAAAAAACGAAAGTGCTGTTCAAAAAATTCACTGGAATTTAAAAAAAACGGCAATTAGTTTAATAAAGGAGGGACAGCAACTCAGACATAATAGCACTCACAGAAACTAAGATAACTCAAGTGCTACTTTGAGCATTATAATTAAAGCACCACCATACAACGAGGAACGACCCAGTGACAGTTGGTACAGCGCTACTGATGTGAGAACAATGAAAGCTCTTCATAATACTGGTTTCTGGCTATGGGAACAATGGTAACTTGGGGTAGGTGAGGTAATGGCTTTATACAACCCCCCACCAAACAAGAGAAGAATTACGTTAGGGGGGTAATAACTCAACATTAAGATGGTAGTCCTCTTTACGCACACACGCCCACTCTCTCTCTCTCTCTCTCTCTCTCTCTCTCTCTCTCTCTCTCTGCGCCCACAAGCCCGCTATACGCCCACAAACAGTATTTTCAAACCCAAACGACTTCCCAAAGCTCACTAACAATCTCTCCAAGCCCACAACCTCTCTCTCAAAACCCACACGCCTTCTACATGCCCACACGCCTTCTACACGCCCACACGCCTTCGCTGTATTCTGAAAAGAACTCCCTCCTTCCCTCCTTCCTCCCTCCTACTTCCCTCCTTCCCTCCCTCCGTCCCTCTCTCTCTCTCCTTCCCTCCCCCCTCCCTCCTTCCCACCTCCCTTCCTTCCTCTTCCCTTCCCTCCTCCCACCTTCCCCTCCCCCTCCTCCCCTCCCTCCCTCCTGTCAGACATTCGACTGCTGTTTCTTAGACATCGCGTTGCTGTTACTTGCATATTTTATTGCACTTTACTTTGTGATGTTTTATTAATGTGTGTGACCTCCCTCCCTCTCTCCCTCCCTCCTTCCCTCTGTCCCTCCCTCCCTCCCTCCTCCCTCTGACCTTCTTCCCTTTTGACTTCTTTTTACGTCTATTTCCAAACGTTTCATTTCCGTTGGGAGGAGAAAGGGAGGGAGGGAGGGAGAGAAGGAGGGAAGAATAGAGGAAGGATGGGAGGGAGGAAGGAAGGGAGGGAGGAAGGAAGGGAGAGAGAGAGGGAGGGAGGGAGGGAGGAAGTAAGGAGAGAGGGAGGAAGGGAGGGAGTTAGGGGGGGAGGGAGGAAGGAGTAGAAGGGTGGGAAGAGAGTCTTCCATAATGTATGTAATATCTCTGGGACCACCTCCCTCCCTCCTTCCCTCCCTCCCTCCCTCCCTCCCTCCCTCCTTACCTCCCTCCCTCCTTCCCTCCCTCCCTCACTCCCTCCTTCCCTCCTTCTACTCTCAGTTGAGTTTTATGTTGTATTTTACCATATTCTCTCCACGACCCCTTAATTACCCTACGACCCATACACGATCCCTTAACGACCCTCACTAGCTCTCACAACAGGCTTAAGACCCACCATATTCCTTCCCTCACTACGACTTTCTACGACATTCTTCGACCTCCTACGACTTCCTACGACATTCTTCGACCTCCTACGACTTCTCTCCCCCGAAGATTCCTTCAGGCCTACAATCTCCTGTTCGTCCTACGACCTCACCAGTGAGGATATACGGTCGTCCACTGCTTCTTCACGACCCTCCCTGTCGTTCCACGACCTCGACGACCATCTTTTACGTATGGACTCTGCCTACGACCTTCAGAGTACTCTTTCTACTGCTGACCACTCTTGCAGTACATTATACTCTTGTTCACGTACGTCCTCTTCTTTTTTTTCTTCTTCTTCTTCTTATTATTATTCCTCTTTTTTTTTTTTCTTCTTCTTCTTCTTCTTCTTCTTATTATTATTATTATTATTATTATTATTATTATTATTATTATTATTATTATTATTATTATTATTATTTTTATTATTATTATTCCTCTTTTTTTTTTCTTCTTCTTCTTCTTCTTCTTCTTCTTCTTCTTCTTCTTCTTCTTCTTCTTCTTCTTCTTCCTCCTCCTCCTCCTCCTCGTTCTCGTCCTCCTCCTCCTCCTCCTGCCAGTGTTTCAAGGTCAGCAGCAGGACAGCAGACAGTGTCTGCTTCAAACACCCTCGTCTTCTGGCTTCCGGTCAGCAGACAGACACTGTGTAAGTCATGAGTGCTGGGCCTCACCTGCCGCTCTCACACCCAAACTTACGGATACAAATTTCCAAAACACCAGACGATTCCCCGACTCGCTGGTTTTTTTTTTTTCTCTTATCTCTTCCACCCCCCAAAAAATAAAAAACAATACGTGTATTTAATGGGGGGTTTCCACAGATGTTAGTACAGGTGTTTTTTCCGTCAGATGTTAGTACAGGTGTTTTTTCATAAATGTTAGTATAGATTTTTTTTCCACAGATGCTAGAACAAGTGTTTTTTTCCACAAATGTTAGAACACGTGTTTTTTCCCACAAATGTTGTAACACTTGTTTTTTCACATATGTTAGACCTCATGTTTTCTTTCCCACAGATGTTAGAACATGTATTTATTTTCAACAGATGTTACAAGTGTTACAACAGGAGTTTTTTCCACAGACGTTAGAACAGGTGTTTTTTTCCAAACAGACGTTAGCACAGGTGAGAGTTATTAAAATAATCAAAACTCTCTCAGATCTACCAGAACTTCTTTAAGAAAAGATATCACCACGACGTAGAAAATACTTCGGGGCATAGATAAGCAACAATAGCAATCACAGGCATCATGCCACCACAGACCCGAGTATGAAAATACTTGATGCCGTACCGGCATTTTGTCAAGTTATAGGCCTAGGATTAGCAAGCAGAAATTTAGAATTATAGATATTTATAAATATATATTTAGAATTATAGATATCTATAATTATAGGTATTTAGAATTATAGATAATTAGAATTACAGAGATTTAGAATTCTAGAGATACAGAATTATAGATATTTAGAATTATAGAAATTTAGAATTATAGAAATTTAGAATTATGGAATTTTTTTAATTATAGAAATTTGGAATTATAAAAATTCGGAATCATAGAAAAAAAATTAAGAACAATGACTGAGGTTAACCAGGAGGTCAAAAATAAAACTGTTGACCTTCGACATCGACACTAAGAGAACGACGAATGTAAATTCTGACAGGAACATAGATGGAATAAGATGAAGAAATCAGGTGGTGCTTGAAGCCAGGTGGCACAAGTGAGAGTGGCCAGGGGGTGTGAGCCCCCAGACAGCAGGAGCATCACCAGCTGACCGTCCAGGAGGCTGGAATAATGTTGAGAGAGAGAGAGATAGAAAGAGCGGGAAGAGACGCTCTATAAAATCAATTGGGACATCTTTCTTGGAAGCCCTTCGGTCTTGGGCACCCCCTCGGTCACTCACACGAAGGGAGGAACACTGCAGCAGGCCTACTGGATCGTACTTGGCACGTCCTCCTCAAATCCTAACCCAATGACAAAAATATTCGCCCAACCCATTTTCAATGCAACCCAAGGAATAAGCTTTTATAATCCTATTAACTCGCTCCTTAGTGATTGCATTTAATGTTACCCTACACTGTACGTAACACTGTATCTGGCGCCGACAGCACTGAATAAAGATAATCGTGGACGTAAGGGCCCCCGGCCCCGCAACTGAGTTTATTCAGTAACTGTACTAAAAATGTAAGATTGGATGTATTTACATACGTGAGGGTGAACCAGGTGAGTCTTCGGGTCAGTCCCCTTCATATACTGGGGAAGATAGACATGAACCTTAAGATATATATCGAGTTTTAGGTTAATCTGGGTTGCCGACAAGACCGGTTCGATGCCTGGTTGAGATGAGTGGCCATTAAGGTTGAGTAGCAAGCAGAGAGACTCTCACGGGGTCACCAGCAACGGTCACCAGCCCATGAAGAGTCCACTTGTAGACACACTGATAGTGTCCACCAACACTAAGATGAGTCTCACAGGGAAGAGTAGACTAGCAAACACACTAGTAGTGTCGACAAGCACTACTGTGGCCTCTCACAGGGAAGAGTAGACTAGCAAACACACACTAGTAGTGTCGACAAGCACTACTGTGGCCTCTCACAGGGAAGAGTAGACTAGCAAACACACACTAGTAGTGTCGACAAGCACTACTGTGGCCTCTCACAGGGAAGAGTAGACTAGCAGACAAACACTAGTAGTGTGTCTGCTGTCCTGCTAGTGGAAAAATAAACACATAAGCAGTATAATGTGATCCTTTATTGACAACGTTTCGCCCAGGCAGTGGGCTTTATCGAGTCACAAACAGATCTGTTTGTGACTCGATAAAGCCCACTGTGTGGGCGAAACGTTGTCAATAAAGGATCACATTATACTGCTTATGCCTCTCACGGACAATCTAAGCTGACTATTATTATTGTTATAGTAAAAAAGAAGCGCTAAACCTACAAGGATCATACAACGCAGCGCTAGGCTGACTAACAGGTGAATAAACATCTGGAACTACCTTGCTTCCCCTCACCTTGGACCAAGACAACAAGACCCAACACAACCTTCGATCTACGAGAAGATAACGCAGCAGTTACCTTAGAAACTTAATCGCTGGGTAGCCTTGAGACCCAGTGAAAGTTCTGTAAGAATTACGATACGCAGCGGGTGTCGGTTGGGTATAAGGTGACGCTTACGGCTCGTTGAAGAAGCAAGAAGAGTGTAAGGTGCAGCGCAGCTCTGGTTAGTTGGGTAATTGTTGGGGTGGGTGGGATTGTTTGAAGCCTATCGACTACACTAGGGTCATTAAGGCTGCGCATGACCTTTCCTCCACCAGGCGAGAATACTCTAATCCCTTAAATAGGGATTAAAGTGAACTTTCTGTGTATGTACACTGAGAGACGCACACTTTCGTGTGTTGTACTATCTGTCATCCTAGTGGAAAGTCACTAGTGCTCAGTTTAAGGTCACCAGTGCTCAGTTTAAGGTCACAAGTGCTCAGTTTAAGGTCACAAGTGCTCAGTTTAAGGTCACCAGTGCTCAGTTTAAAGTCACCAGTGATCAGTTTAAAGTCACCAGTGCTCAGTTTAAGGTCACCAGTGCTCAGTTTAAAGTCACCAGTGCTCAGTTTAAGGTCGCCAGTGCTCAGTTTAAGGTCGCCAGTGCTCAGTTTAAAGTCACCAGTGCTCAGGGCAAAGCTCCACTCTGAGAGAGAGAAGCGTTTAAAAAAAATATTCTGAATATTGTGTCTTAATAATAAGATTCAGATGAAGATGGAGAGAGAGAGAGAGAGGAGGAGAGAGAGAGAGAGAGAGAGAGAGAGAGAGAGAGAGAGAGAGAAGGAGAGAGAGAGAGAGAGGGAGGGAGAGAGAAAAAAAAACACGGAGGGACAAGAGACAGACAGACAGACGGACACACAGACCTCCAGCCAGATAAATTAATTGATCCTCATTATCTCTAATCATTTGCCTAGCTAATGACCTTCTCACCTCCTAATTGTAGTTTTGTTTACATTAACTATTTATGAGATATATTTAAACATGTTAACATTTCCAGACTTTTAACCGTATAAATATATATATATATATATATATATATATATATATATATATATATATATATATATATATATATATATATATATATATATATATATATATATATATATATAATAATATGAAAAATAGAGAATTCAAGCTTTGTGACTACTCACTTATCAAGGAACTATGATAATGTGAGTAGTCACGAAAGCGCTTGGAATTCCTCTATTTTTCATAGTGGTTGTCTTGCATATTTTGATATCACCTGTTTACTGTGATCTTTTTGCATATATATATATATATATATATATATATATATATATATATATATATGATGAGAATCTCATCATTTAAAATTAAGTCCTTTCTAAAATTTTCTCCTATACGTTTAAAGATATATATTTTTCATTTATGTTAATGTAAAAATTAATGATTTTGTACCAAAAGAACCTTAGAAAACTTACCTAACCTTATTATAACAAGCACAGTTTAATTTAGCCTAATCCAACTAAATATATTTTAGATAAGTTTACAATAATTTAATAATAAACAAACACAATGAAATATATTTATTTCGGTAGGTTCAGAATGATTTTTTGCGAAATTATTGCATACACAAGTTTTTGCTTGCTTTATTCGGCAAGAAGAGCGTCGCTATTTAAGCCATAATTGCAAGTTTTACCTATTCGGCACGACACACACACACACACTTGTAGATCACTGATGACGATTTTAAAAATAAAAATTCTCTCTCTCTGGTGGTGGTGCTGCAGTAATGTGTGAGGGTCTACGGCTACGAGAGTGGGTCATCCCGCCCTACAACCTCCGGGGAGACACTGTAGAGCTACGTTGTGACTACGAGCCTGGCAACTCCTCCATCTACTCCGTCAAGTGGTTCAAGGACGATGACGAATTCTTCAGATACGTGCCCAGGGACTCCCCCCCACGCCACTTCTTCCCTAGAGTGGGCATCACCCTTGATGTGAGTAGTGAGGGAGTGGGCATCACCCTTGATGTGAGTAGTGAGGGAGTGGGCATCACCCTTGATGTGAGTAGTGAGGGAGTGGGCATCACCCTTGATGTGAGTAGTGAGGGAGTGGGCATCACCCTTGATGTGAGTAGTGAGGGAGTGGGCATCACCCTTGATGTGAGTAGTGAGGAGTGTAGTCACCCTTGATGTGAGTAGTGAGGGAGTGTAGTCACCCTTGATGTGAGTAGTGAGGGAGTGTAGTCACCCTTGATGTGAGTAGTGAGGGAGTGGGCATCACCCATGATGTGAGTAGTGAGGGAGTGGGCATCACCCTTGATGTGAGTAGTGAGGGAGTGGGCATCACCCTTGATGTGAGTAGTGAGGGAGTGGGCATCACCCTTGATGTGAGTAGTGAGGGAGTGGGCACCACCCTTGATGTGAGTAGTGAGGGAGTGGGCACCACCCTTGATGTGAGTAGTGAGGGAGTGGGCACCACCCTTGATGTGAGTAGTGAGGGAGTGGGCATCACCCTTGATGTGAGTAGTGAAGGAGTGGGCATCACCCTTGATGTGAGTAGTGAGGGAGTGGGCACCACCCTTGATGTGAGTAGTGAGGGAGTGGGCACCACCCTTGATGTGAGTAGTGAGGGAGTGGGCATTACCCTTGATGAGAGTAGTGAGGGAGTGGGCCTCACCCTTGATGTGAGTAGTGAGGGAGTGGGCACCACCCTTGATGTGAGTAGTGAGGGAGTGGGCACCACCCTTGATGTGAGTAGTGAGGGAGTGGGCACCACCCTTGATGTGAGTAGTGAGGGAATGGGCATCACCCTTGATGTGAGTAGTGAGAGAGTGGGCACCACCCTTGATGTGAGTAGTGAGGGAGTGGGCACCACCCTTGATGTGAGTAGTGAGGGAGTGGGCATCACCCTTGACGTGAGTAGTGAGGGAGTGGGCACCACCCTTGACGTGAGTAGTGAGGGAGTGGGCATCACCCTTGACGTGAGTAGTGAGGGAGTGGGCATCACCCTTGACGTGAGTAGTGAGGGGTGGAAGGGATAGAGGGAGAGAAAGAGGAAAGGAGAAGCTAGAGAAGAATAATCTGAGGGTCATAGTAAGGGGGGAAGGAAGGGAAGTAAAAAGACAAAGAGAGAGACAGACAGAGGAACAGAGAGGCTAGGGAGTAATAGTATTAAGGTGGGAGGATAGAGTAAAGGAGGAAGAGAAAGATGGCAGTGAAAGTGGGAATGAAAGCAGTGAAAATGGGAATGTAAGCAGTGAAAATGGGAATGAAAGCAGTGAAAATGGGAATGAAAGTAGTGAAAATGGGAATGAAAGCAGTGAAAGTGGGAATTAAAGCAGTGAAAATGCGAATGAAAGCAGTGAAAGTTGGAATGAAAGCAGTGAAAATGGTAATGAAAGCAGTGAAAATGGGAATAATAGCAGCAAAAATGAAAATGATAGCAGTAATCTGGATATGATATCAGCAGTTGTGTACATGTTAGCAGTAATGTACGAATGATATCATCAGTTCTACGCATTATAGCAGTTCTACGCATGATAGCAATAATGTGGGAATGTCAGGCCATCTGCTAGGCAGGCCATCTGCTAGGCAGGCCATCTGCTAGGCAGGCCAGCTGCTAGGCAGGCCACCTGCTAGGCAGGCCAGCTGCTAGGCAGACAGAATCTCTGCAGTACTTTGATAACCTCACAAAGTCTTCTCAGTATTAGATGAGAATCTCATCAGCAGGTGTTGATTAATGGAGGACACTGAAGCAGGTGTTGATTAATGGAAGACACTGTAGCAGGTGTTGATTAATGGAAGACACTGTAGCAGGTGTTGATTAATGGATGACACTGTAGCAGGTGTTGATTAATGGAGGACACTGAAGCAGGTGTTGATTAATGGAAGACACTGTAGCAGGTGTTGATTAATGGATGACACTGAAGCAGGTGTTGATTAATGGAAGACACTGTAGCAGGTGTTGATTAATGGAAGACACTGTAGCAGGTGTTGATTAATGGAGGACACTGTAGCAGGTGTTGATTAATGGAGGACACTGAAGCAGGTGTTGATTAATGGAAGACACTGTAGCAGGTGTTGATTAATGGAGGACACTGAAGCAGGTGTTGATTAATGGAAGACACTGTAGCAGGTGTTGATTAATGGATGACACTGTAGCAGGTGTTGATTAATGGAGGACACTGTAGCAGGTGTTGATTAATGGAGGACACTGAAGCAGGTGTTGATTAATGGAAGACACTGTAGCAGGTGTTGATTAATGGATGACACTGTAGCAGGTGTTGATTAATGGAGGACACTGTAGCAGGTGTTGATTAATGGAGGACACTGTAGCAGGTGTTGATTAATGGAGGACACTGAAGCAGGTGTTGATTAATGGAGGACACTGAAGCAGGTGTTGATTAATGGAAGACACTGTAGCAGGTGTTGATTAATGGATGACACTGTAGCAGGTGTTGATTAATGGAGGACACTGTAGCAGGTGTTGATTAATGGAGGACACTGTAGCAGGTGTTGATTAATGGAGGACACTGTAGCAGGTGTTGATTAATGGAGGACACTGTAGCAGGTGTTGATTAATGGATGACACTGTAGCAGGTGTTGATTAATGGAGGACACTGTAGCAGGTGTTTATTAATGGATGACACTGTAGCAGGTGTTGATTAATGGAGGACACTGTAGTAGGTGTTGATTAATGCAGGACACTGTAACAGGTGTTGATCACTGCAGGACACTGTAACAGGTGTTGATCACTGCAGGACACTAACAGGTGTTGATTAATGCAGGACACTTTAACAGGTGTTGATTAATGCAGGGCACTGTAACAGGTGTTGATTAATGCAGGACACTATAGCAGGTGTTGATCAATGCAGGCGAGCCACAGGGACGTCAGGAATTAATTATTCAGCCTAATGGAGAGGGAAGAGTTAAGGAAGTGACTGACGGACACAGATACCATACGCAGTTTTACCAACAGATACGACAGACCTCCTACAAATGCAAGTATGTGTAAGTGTAAAGCCAAAATTTGGATTCCATTTTTTTTATTGGAGTGAAAAGGACAATTTTTTTTTCTTATGGGTAAAGGTATACAACGGGGTGCCACAAGTAGTAGTGCTTCCTCCCGCAAGATTTTTAATTCAGACAAATGGTTTGGAAGAAAAAACAATATATTGCTTTAAGGATACGAATGAGGGTCTTGCAATATTGCAACATGGGAGTGCATGAGAGTACATGGGAGTGCATGATCGTACATGGGAGTGCACATGGGAGTGTATGAGCGTACATGGGAGTGCATGAGCGTACATGGGAGTGCATGAGAGTGCTTGGGAGTGCATGAGAGTACATGGGAGTGCATGAGCGTACATGGGAGTGTATGAGGGTACATGGGAGTGCATGAGAGTACAGGGGAGTGAATGAAAGTACATGGGAGTATGTGCTGGTACCTGGGAGTACATGGGGAAAGATAGATATCAAAAGGCTTGGGAAGACCCATCTATTTCTACTTATGAAATTTTCGATACTTCTTTTCACGTGATGGGAATGAGAGAGAGAGAGAGAGAGAGAGAGAGAGAGAGAGAGAGAGAGAGAGAGAGAGAGAGAGAGAGAGAGAGAGAGAGAGAGAGAGAGAAGCAAGCTCTACACCACAAGACGGGCAGCCAGCAGCAACTTCACTCTGGCTGTACCCTTCTCCAGAACATCACTTCATCTGAGATCATTTATCCCCAGGATGACTCGAGTCGGGAACACATTCGTACAGCATTATGCTGGCCCACAGATGGCTCACAGCTGGCCCACAGATGGCTCCAACTTCATCCTGTTCCTTACTTGTATGTTTCATAACATTAAAAATGATGTAGGTAACAGCTCTTAGCTTGTCAATAAAGCTAGGGATCCTTAACCTAACCTTGTTAAACCCTGTGTAGAGAGAAGAGAGAGAGACGAGAGAGAATGTTTGGCCTCGTGAATAATACGTGTTTTGACATAGTTTTCAAAATAGGGAGAGATATGGGGATAATTGTTCTCAAAAACAAAGAGAAAACACTGGATTAACCGGTCGATTTACCGGTTAAAATTATTCGTAGACAAATACATCACAAGAAGGTAACTTTAAATTGGCAATCTTAAATAGGTAATCCCCAGTAGGTTCCCTGAGATAGGTAATCCCAAACCAATAATCCGAAATTGGCTTCTCTCTCTCTCTCTCTCTCTCTCTCTCTCTCTCTTCTCTCTCTCTCTCTCTCTCTCTCTCTCTCTCTCTCTCTCTGAGAGAGAATCCGAAATAGCTTGTTAAAATAGGGGGCACGACACCCCCTACCCTCCTTCCCCTATCTTCCCCTTTTACCCCTACCCTCTAACCTCCACCCTTCCCTCTCTCCCTTCACCCTTTCCCCTCTCCCCCACCCTTTTCACCCTCCCCTCTCCCTTCACCCCTCCCCTCTCCCCTCTCCCCGCTCCGCCAAACCCCCTCTCCCCTTCTCCCTCTCCCCTGCACCCCTCTCCCCTTCACCCCTCTCCCCTCTCCCCCTAACCCCTCTCTCCCCTTCACCCTTCTCCCCTAATCCCCCTCTCCCCATCACCCCCTCACCCCCTAACCCCCTCTCCCCATCACCCCTCCCCTCCTCAGCTCAGTGACAAACAACTAGATTTAAAAAGAAAATGAATTAGTGAAATAAAAAATTGAAAAAAAATAAGAGCAAAGACAATGAGAAACAAAGACAATGAGAAGCTTTGTATGGGGGACTTTTTTGTGTGTTTTTTTTGTTGTTGTTGTTGTGACGATCATTGCATGGGCAGGTAATTGGCGAGCGAAAACCAAAAAAAAAAAATATTTACATTAGTGTTGCTGTGACATTTGAGAGGCGGCCTAGGAGGCTGTTTAATTGTTGACGGGAGGCCATTTGTTTGTTTGAAATTTTA
>WNWK01003243.1:30000-142500 GCA_009830355.1 Cherax destructor | reverse complement strand
CATGTCCCCCCTATCTCTCCTGTCATCCAGTGTCGTCAGGTCGATTTCCCTTAACCTCTCCTCGTAGGACATACCCCTTAGCTCCGGGACTAGTCTTGTTGCAAATCTTTGCACTTTCTCTAGCTTCTTTACGTGCTTGGTTAGATGTGGGTTCCAAACTGGTGCTGCATACTCCAATATGGGCCTAATGTACACAGTGTACAGGGTCCTGAACGATTATTAAGATGTCGGAATGCTGATCTTAGGTTTGCTAGGCACCCATATGCTGCCGCAGTTATTTGGTTGATGTGCGCCTCAGGAGATGTGCCTGGTGTTATACTCACCCCAAGATCTTTTTCCTTGACTGAGGTTTGTAGTCTCTGTCCCCCTAGACTGTACTCCGTCTGCGGTCTCCTTTGCCCTTCCCCAATCTTCATGACTTTAGACTTGGTGGGATTGAACTCCAGGAGCCAATTGCTGAACAGGCTTGCAGCCTGTCCAGATCCCTTTGTAGTTCTGCCTGGTCCTCGTCCGATTGAATTCTTCTCATCAACTTCACATCATCTGCAAACAGGGACACTTCGGAGTCTATTCCTTCCGTCATGTCGTTCAGAAATACCAGAAACAGCACCGGTCCTAGGACTGACCCCTGTGGAACCACACATGTCACCGGCGCCCACTCTGACACCTCGCCACGTACCATGACTCGCTGCTGTCTTCCTGACAGGTATTCCCTGATCCATTGAAATGCCTTCCCTGTTATCCCTGCCTGGTCCTCCAGCTTCTGCACTAATTTCTTGTGAGGAACTGTGTCAAACGCCTTCTTACAGTCCAAAAATATGCAATCTACCCACCCCTCTCTCTCTCGTCTTACTGTTGTCACCCTGTCGTAGAACTCCAGTAGGTTTGTGACACAGGATTTCCCATCCCTGAAACCGTGTTGCCCGTCGTTGACAAGCTCATTCCTTTCTAGGTGCTCCACCACTCTTTTCCTGATGATGATCTCCATGACCTTGCATACTATACATGTCAGTGACACTGGTCTGTAGTTTAGTGCTACTTGCCTGTCTCCTTTTTTAAAAATTGGGACTACATTTGCTGTCTTCCATACCTCGGGTAGTTGCCCTGTTTCGATAGATGTGTTGAAGATTGTTGTTAGGGGTACACATAGCTCCTCTGCTCCCTCTCTCAGGACCCATGGAGAGATGTTATCCGGCCCCATCACCTTTGAGGTATCTAGCTCACTTAACAACCTCTTCACTTCCTCCTCAGTTGTGTGTATTGTGTACCCTACCTCTCCGCCTTTCTGGAGGCCCTTCTATCTCCTCTGTGAACACCTCTTTGAATCTCATGTTGAGCTCCTCACACACTTCGTGGTCATTTCTTGTGACCTCCCCTCTTTCCTTCCTCAGCCTGATCACTTGGTCCTTGACTGTTGTTCTCCTCCTGATGTGGCTGTGCAACAGCTTTGGGTCAGATTTGGCTTTCGCTGCTATGTCATTCTCGTATTGTCTTAGGGCCTCCCTTCTTACCTGTGCACATTCATTTCTGGCTCTACGACTGCTCTCCTTATTCTCCTGGGTCCTTTGCCTTCTATACTTCTTCCATTCCCTGGCACACTTGGTTTTGGCTTCCCTGCACCTTTGGGTGAACCATGGGCTCACCCTGGCTTTTTTGCTTTTCCTGTTACCTTGGGTATAAACCTCTCCTCAGCTTCCTTGCAAATTGTTGTCATATATTCCATCATCTCGTTTACTGACTTCCCTGCCAGCTCTCTGTCCCACTGAACTCCGTGCAGGAAGTTCTTTATGCCCACGTAGTCGCCTTTCTTGTAGATTAGCTTCATTCGTGCAGCCCTTCCTGCTTCCCCCTCCACTTGTAACTCTACTATGTATTCGAAGCTTAGAACCATATGATCACTGGCCCCAAGGGGGCTTTCATGTGTGATGTCCTCAATATCTGCACTACTCAAGGTGAATACTAGGTCCAGTCTCGCTGGTTCATTCTCTCCTCTCTCTCTGGTAGTGTCCCTTACATGTTGGTACACGAGATTTTCCAGTACCACCTCCATCATCTTAGCCCTCCACGTTTCTTGGCCCCCATGTGGCTCTAAGTTCTCCCAATCGATTTCCTTATGGTTGAAGTCACCCATGATCAGTAGCTTCGAACTGCTCGCATGAGCCCTTCTGGCCACTTTGGCCAGTGTGTCAACCATCGCTCTATTACTCTCATCATACTCTTGCCTTGGCCTCCTGCTGTTCTGTGGTGGGTTATACATCACTGCAATTATCACCTTTGGACCTCCGGACTGAAGCGTTCCTATTATATAATCTCCTGCTTCTCCTAGTTAGTTTGATATCTTTATTATGCACCTCATACCCATCCTGTGGGCGGTAGTCAAAAGATTACAGAGGTACATAATGGGTCCAGGGACTGGACCCCAAAGTTTTTTTGTGTCCTAGACACAGACACCTTATCTATTCCTCGCAGGATTTTGTATGTCGTTATCATGTCTTCCCTAACCCTCCTGTCCTCCAGTGTCATCACGCCGTACTCACCTAATTGTACTCACCTAATTGTGGTTGCAGGGGTCGAGACTCAGCTTCTGGCCCCGCCTCTTCGCTGTCCGCTACTGGGTCTCTGCTCTCCCTGCTCCATGAGCTTTATCATACCTTGTCTTAAAACTATGTATGGTTCCTGCCTCCACTAAATCTTTCTCTAGACTATTCCACTTCCTGACTACTCTGTGGCTGAAGAAATGCTTCCTAACATCCCTTTGACTCATCTGAGTGTGTGTCCGTGTGTCCTTAATATTTCATTCAGGTACCTCATCGTTTAAGTGTTTAGTTTGATATCTTTATTATGCACCCCATACCCATCCTGTGGGCTGTAGTCAAAAGATTACAGAGGTACATAATGGGTCCAGGGACTGGACCCCAAAGTTTTGATAGCTGAGCAAGTTACAAAGGTAATGAACTCACAAGTTACAAGGTAATGAACTCAAAGTTACAAGGTAATGAACTCACAAGTTACAAAGGTAATGAATCATGTAAGTAAATTTACATACTTACGTTTATACATGGTTACAATCATGAACAAATTATAAAGTAATGAGCAATTACTTTATAATTTGTTCATGATATGACAAGACTATTCGGCACACAAACGAAAAGTTATTCTCTGTATAACAATGGGTTTTGTGCATGCACACCTAAATGTCACCCATCTCTGTACAAACATGCTGAAATAATTATGAGGCAGTAAACAAATTCTTTACCAGCTTTAACATTTCTCCTGCCTTGAACGGAGACACAAACACCAGAAATATAACAGTATTCAAATGAGAAATCATAAGTGACTCGATTAGTGATACAATTGGCATTTTTTTTTTTTTTTTTTTTTTTGAAAGTTCACTATCAACCTTGTCATTTTCTGGCTTTTTATTTAGTGTTTTCAAAATGATAGGCAATCTGGTATCATTACACACAAGTATTTAACATGCTTCTTTTGTTCTATGAAATGGTCCTCTTGTGTTTTATATACAGTGCTCCTTTTGAATTATTCACTGGAATATACCACAATTGAAAATGTTATTTTTAATATCCACGGGAAGACTCCATAGATATCTGCTTGCACAAGTTCCATATCTTCCATTGACAAGACGTTCATAATTATTTGGGTATCGTCCACAAAAGATGATACAAAACTGTGGTTATTATTTATCTTCGAAATATGATTGAGAAATAAGGATGCTAGGACCGTGCTGTGGGGAACAGAAGTTTTTCCTTCCCTGAGGCTGAATTCTTTTGTTTACTCCCACTTTTTGTTTTATTCGGTAGAGAATTTAAGTAATTTTTTTTTCTCTCATGAGAATGGATGTACCGTGAAAGTTTCTGGGGCTGCGGAAAAAGAGACAGGAAAGTCACAGTTGGTGTCACAGTTACAGACTAGTAACATAAGTGCTGTCTCAAATTTCCTATTGTAAGCTTTGTGGCTCAGTGGTACAGCATTGGGCCTGCTACATTCTATATTTTAATGTTCTTGTTTTAGTATTTTGCCCCTGACAGAGTTTTTTTTTTCGAAGAAACGTGTTGCAGAACAAGATATACTGTGTAAAGGTTGATCAAGTGTGCACGAAGTGAAACATATTACAAGTTTGGTCTGCTATTATCGACAGTACAATAAGTGTCAGGGGCCCAAGACTGTTCAACTGCCTCCCAGCATAAATAAGGGGGATTACCAATAGACCCCTGGCTGTCTTCAAGCAGGCACTGGACAGGCACCTAAAGTCGGTGCCTGACCAGCCAGGCTATGGTTAGTACGTTGGACTGCGTGCGGCCAGCAGTAACAGCCTGGTTGATCAGGCTCTGATCCAACATGATGTCACTGTAAGCTCAGTGAGAGTTCATAGGGTATAACCGTTTCTGCTCACGTGACCATCCGATGCAACCGTTAGCCAATGTCAAAGGTCACCCATGTCAAAGGTCAATACTTTGAACGCTATGAGCCCTGCTCGGGGCAGTGCCTTAGTTACCATCGAGACACCGTGTAGGGATAGACCAGGCTTTCGGCTCTGAGAATTCACCCTGTCTAATATACCAAGTTACCATCCCAAACTCGTCTGTTCATTACCCAATCTGCGAAAGAACCTCCACGCAACAAATGGTGACAGCGGTGGGATGCAGATTTTGAGTATTTTGAGCAGATTTGAGAGAAGAAGCAGCCGGTGTGAGAGTGTGCCGCCGCGGGCGTCAATGTCAACCGCCGCCAGCGACTCACCTTCCCTCACCCGTGACGTCACCCATCCAAGACTCTTCTGAAGCAGTGTCTCCAGTCTTCTGGCTTCTAATTGCAAGTAAACCTCCGAAGAGTTGATCTGGGTTTTGCAATTAAGCCAAAAAGTAAGCCAGTTTATGGGATAGAGCCTAAGCCAAGCCTGCAGTCATCCAGTCTGTCTCTTGTCATCCATCCTGCATCTCACTGCTGTGTGCAAGTAATAGCATTCAGGTCCACCAGTCCAGAGGGCTTAAGCCAGCTTCTTCAGGAAAGCCAGACATACAAGTAAGCCAGTTCCAGCAAGGCCAGTTCCTTGAAGTATTGTCTCCATTCGCTCTGTGCTACCAGTTGGACTATTGTCAGAGTGATATTCATCATTCCAGAGGTTTATTGTGATACAAGCCACCTGGGTTAGTGAGAACAAGTGAGTCCGAGTCGAGTCGTCGTGACGTCATCTACCACCGACCAGCGAGTCGAGTCGCCGTGACGTCACGTCACCCAGGGCGCTCACCACTCACGCTGGAGTACCGCCACACCTCCACCACCCACCCACTACTCCTCAAAAAGTTCTCACTTGTGAGGCTATTTTCAACCCTTATTGGGTTCCCAGCGTCATTATTTCGGCTGAGGTGCGAGGTGAAGACCCAGAGAGAGTGTTTTAGCGCCTGCATTAAGGCCTGGCACTTGAGTCCATCGATGCGCTACTGCTTCAAGAGTCGCCAGCAGCAGTACAACCTAGGAATCAAATTCTTCTCCTCCATCCTCTACATTCGCCGTTCATTTATCAACAGTAGAGAGACTATTCTGTATAGACATTTGCGTGTGTGAGACATTTCTGCAGTGAATTGTCTTAGTGACATTTAAAGACTTGTGTTTTCAGTGTTCTTGAATTTCATTTAAATTCTCGTCCATTTGCTCGAAGTCATGTCTCCAGTAAAGTCAAGTCGTACTCATGTGTTTGCTGCCAGTCAAGGCAATGATGCTCAAGTAAATTCGTGCAATAATACTGTGTGTGCTACTATTCAGAGTTATAATGATAATGAGTCAGTAAACAGTCCTCGTAGTCCCTTAATGACTGAAAGACAGTCTATAGCCTTTGAGCAATGTGTTTGTTCTCCCAGCTTGTATCGGAGATTTGCCGGAGTGATGCGGAATGTGAAGTTCAGATTAGTTCTTGTAGATAGTATGTGTTTTATTTGTTAACGTTGCCGAGCGGTCAAGACACTAGTATTGCTGTCACTCCTGTCTGGAATTCAGCCCCTACAATATCTTGCATGCAATATAGCGTTCAGATGCCTAGGGTGCCGGAGGTATCCCGGACCGCCTTGAGAACTGAGTATATCCTTGCAATGTTGCTAGTTCAAGTAGTAGTTCCTCTCCAGGGGACGCTTTGTTGAAGAAAGACTACTTGAATGAGTTATAGCATCTCTCGCTGATGCAAAAAGCAATTGCAGAAAGCCGTTTCTGTTGCTAGTGTATTCACTAGTGTGCCAGTTGTTGTCCCTTGTGTTCCAGATAGTGATCTTTCCAGTTGACAGTAATTTCTTTGCAGAGTAAAGTGTCGTGTGTCGAGTAATTATTACCTGCAGTAAGAGATAGTGAGAGCCGTTCTCCTTTGCTCATACTTTGTGTTATTGAGCTAACTATTTCAACCGGGGAGAGATCCATCCACTCCACCGAGTTGTTCATTCCTTCAGTAGGAAAGTGATTATAAGTTAATCAACTCAACCGAGTTGTTCATTCCTTCAGTAGGAAAGTTATCATAAGTCGTGAGCTAAAGATAGAAAATTAGAAAATCCAGTTAGAACTGAATTATTGACTGTGTGTTTGTTATCAGATTTCCAGTATCTAGTAAAAATTTTAATGTGTTCACGTTCTCTCCGAGTTCTGAGAATTAAGTGATCTACGAATTCTGAGGAAATATATTTACAAGAAGGTAGTGATTAACAGACAAGGTAGATCTGGTGCACTCAAATCTATACTGTTAATTCTCAGAATTCGGAGAGAACGTGAACACACAAAAATCTTACTAGATACTGGAAATCTGATAACAAAACACAGTCAATAACTTCAGTTCTAAACTGGATTTTCTAATTTTCTATCTTTAGCTCACGACTTATGATCACTTTCCTAAAAAGGTAAACTCCAGTACACCATTAGAATCCAGTTTTTGTCCTTGGTCTAACTTACCAGGGGTGATCTTCCTGTCTCGTACACGCCAGGTGATCTTAGGTATTGGATCCCCTTCCACATTACAATGAAGCTCAGAGGAAAGACCTTCCTCCAGGTACTGGATGGGCGGGGTGTCCTGGAAGTCCAGCCGCTCTGGAATATAAGCTTATTTAGTACTTGGAGAATAAGTGGGAAGAAAAACACAACGGCATGACAAGTAGAAAGAAAAAGAGTGATCGTGTAAGTGTAACTTGGCAATGAAACACTCGAAGAGACATTCTCGAAGATATGCAACAATAACAGTAATGATTATGTGTAAAATAATTTATAACAAGGGACGAGTATATAATGGGTAACGTAAAAAAAAAGCAGTAATCACAGATTGGGTGGACATACGAAAAATTATACACACAGAGCAAAGAGGCGGGGCCAGGAGCTGTGACTACCCCTGCAACTACAAATAGCCGAGTACAAATAGGTGAGTACAAACACACACACTGCTGTATAAAATTTGAATTCTGCACATTTCACATGAAAGACATTAATACATGTTACATGTCCGGCATCAGTTTCCAGGCGGCATGTTAAGGATTCTCTTGGTTAAGTGTGTTTTTGCTGTATAATTAGCCTCATCTACATGCATGACACTGCACACACAAAACTGTACCAGGACACTCTTGTTAAGTGAAGTGCCTACGTAGAGCTAGGCTCGAGTGTGGGCTTGTGCGACAAACCACAGGAGATGGTTTCCATTTGTACCGTGGAAAGAGTTATTGGTTTATGTGAACATTGTACGGATAGCGAGGGTAAGATGGATGATCGGGCTATTAATGGAGTTCGTGCATATAGCCTAGCAAATCTCAACCTTCTCACAATTTGTTGAATATCTTGATTATGTATGGATTCCACACTGGTGGCTGCTTGTTAAGTCTCATGCGGCTGAGGTGTACATATTACAAACTTTCTTAAGTCTTGTATAACGAAATGAATTATTATTCCGTACTCTATTCTTCGTAATATTTACATCTCGTTCGCTCTTGGTGTTACTGAGGACTCGTCAGAAGAGAGATGTAAACCAAATAAACAAGTATGACAAAAAATATCAGCCTAAGAATGGTGAGGCTGTAGGGCCAACTTAAGTGAAAGGAAATTTTAAATTATTGTATCAAATAATTTAAGTATAATCGCACTATTCAGCTACACTGATCGGTCACTTAAGATATGTGCAATAAAGTATCAAAATAAAAACACACTAAAACTAGCCCAGTAAACCAATAAATGCCACTACTAGGTTATATATATATATATATATATATATATATATATATATATATATATATATATATATATATATATATATATATATAGTAAACAAAATAAGTTAAGTATGTATTAAACAACTTAAAAAAAAATCCGAGTCAGAATTGATACAATTTTCAGCCTTAGTAGCCACAAATAGATTCGGGGTTACACACCCACCTTCCATTACTTTCTAGTACGCATACCACTTCTGTGCAAGATGTGATAGTACATACGTACATTACCAAGCACACACAACACTAACTATTGACGAAAAGCTCGAAAGACTGGGACTCTTCGACGCCGTCGACGTTGGCCGAACAGGTGTACTTGCCGCGGTCCTTGCGGGTGATGTTCTCGAAGACTAAATCCACGCCCTTGTGTCCAGACTGGCCGTCCTCCACGTGGATCCTGCAGGAAGATTGTAGTGCGAAGGCTGAGTCTAGGGTGTACAAGGAAAAGACAGGTGCTGAGGGAGTGAAAACACAAGGTTTAGGTACAAGCAAAGCATTGGAGTTACTGGAAGTGATCATTGTGGTAGGAGAGATGGGGAATGGATTAGGATAAGTCTCTTATGGTCAATGGCAGTTGATCTTCATTCAGCGTTCTAATTTCAGTAATGAGGCTGCTCTGGTCTGCTCTTGTTCTTACAATGCTAAGCGTGGAGGCACATGGTAAACATTATAATAGACTTGCTATTTGTAATGTATTAGTTACGTGTATCGTGCTCACTTTTTTCCTTTTCGCTCATTGAATGCTCTTCTAACGAACAGAAACCAGCTAAAAGTTGGAAATGAAAATCGGACGATGTTTCGATCAGTCTTGGATCATTTCTAATCACAACTTGATAACGGTCCAGGAAGAACCGAAATTTCGTCCAGTTTTAATTTCCAATTTGTAGGTTAGTTGCGAATTGTTCTAGCCACGGCAGTGTGATTTGTTTTTCCTTTAAATTGAACGCTGAATAGCAAGAAATCCTCAAAAGTTTCCCAAATTATGTGACAAATAATTCGCGTCGACCCAAAGCCTGACATATCACTCGCAAAAACATGGCGAAGACAACAGTTCATTTGGTTATTTCCAGTTAAAAGATTTCCTGGGCACACGAGAGATGTTTAACGTAGAATTGCGTCCGCTTATCACTGCCTATGAGAGAAAGTTACGCTGCTGTCTGCAGAAACTACAACGTCCGGCGCAGGAGACTTGCTAGGATGACCCGGGTACTGGATGGGTTAAGGGAAGGAAGAGTGGCGCCTCACTAGGATGTACTAGGTTGTAACCCAGGCACTTAATTAATAACACACACACACACACACGCACACCGAGTACACGCACACACACACCGAGTACACGCACACACACACCGAGTACACGCACACACACACCGAGTACAAGCACACACACACACACCGAGTACAAGCACACACACACACACCGAGTACAAGCACACACACACACACCGAGTACAAGCACACACACACACACCGAGTACAAGCACACACACCGAGTACAAGCACACACACTAGATGAGTACACACTAGATGAGTACACACACTAGATGAGTACACACACACTAGATGAGTACACACACACTAGATGAGTAAACACACTAGATGAGTACACACACTAGATGAGTACACACACTAGATGAGTACACACAGAGTACACACACACTAGATGAATACACACACAGAGTACACACACACTAGATAAGTACACACACAGAGTACACACACACTAGATGAGTACACACACACACTAGATGAGTACTCACACACACTAGATGAATACACACACACACTAGATGAGTACACACACACACTAGATGAGTACACACACACACTAGATGAGTACACACACACACTAGATGAGTACACACACACTAGATGAGTACACACACACTAGATGAGTACACACACACTAGATGAGTACACACACACTAGATGAGTACACACACACTAGATGAGTACACACACACTAGATGAGTACACACACACTAGATGAGTACACACACACTAGATGAGTACACACACACTAGATGAGTACACACACACTAGATGAGTACACACACACTAGATGAGTACACTCACACTAGATGAGTACACACACACTAGATGAGTACACACACACTAGATGAGTACACACACACTAGATGAGTACACACACACACAGTCTATTCACAAGTCTTTAAAAGATTGTAACTAGAATACATTCACGTTGGTCGCGCGTCTCAACACCCAAGATGCTGGCTAAAGGTTCAACACATGTCCGGCAGCAAGCAACAGTCCATGCAACAGTGCTAATAACACCATGCAACAGTGCTAATAACACCATGCAACGGTACAGGGAGAGTGATAAACCAATAGGGAATTCAGAAGAACATTATAATAAATCAACTTCAGTTAATGCATCCAAGGCGAAAATATATTTAAACAAAAAAAATGTTTGAATAAAAATAGTAAGACAAATTTACGTACTACAAAGCAAATAAAAATTAGGTGACATACCCTGAATATTTTTCACGAGTGATTTATTCAATAATGGAATATAAGTTAAAGTGGCAGGACAAGACGACTTTAAAAGTGAAAACTGGCGAGAAATATTGCATGTAAATTTTCATTATTTTTCATGGTAAAATAGGCGTTCGTGACCCCTATGTGTTGAGCACTTTCCCAAAAAAATGTAATACTACTACTACTAATAATGAACATTTAAGATAGTAATCAGGAAAGTAATTGCTAAAAATGGCTATAATAGGGACATTAATGATAGTTAATATCAATGATACCAATACGTATCGAAATATCCATAAAAACAAGATTAGTCACCTGGTTTAAATCTCAACAAGAATACTCTCATCCCTAAAATGGTTAATAAATAACTCTTGATTCTATACTAAGAAATTTACACCTCTCTATGCACATACTGTTATAACAGAAACGAATGTATCATTTACTTATTACTGGTAATAAAGACGACATATTAAAAATTGATAAACAAAATGAATCATCCATATGTAAGAAGCAAGAAGGCTGTACAGTAAATTATGCATCATCAGTTTTTTTTGCTAAAATTTCGAGGAATTACTAGGAACTATGAAGCCATATTGGAGACGGACATTCCTACTTCGTCATTAGTATTCTGCAGAAATATTAGTGTTAACAGGCTTTAGCGTGTGATAAATGGGACAGTTTAGCAAGCACTTTTAACGGCAGAAAGGACAGGTTTTAACAGGAGATAATGGGATAATTTATCCTGGGAAAATTGGAGTGTTAACGGGGGGGGGGGGGAGGGAATTAGTTAAAAATCTCTTTGGGAAAGCGATGTTACCTTGATGATTTGAAGGGCTCTTGATCCAAGGAATGGGAGCTATCCTTCCCTCCTTGGATCAATACCAATTACCTCCCATTCACCAAGCTCTATATGACCCTTATAACCCTTGTGGTTTAGCGCTTCTTTTGATAATAATAATAATATGACCCTTACGGGTTTAGCACATCCATGAATTATAACAAAATGAACATCTTATCTGAGAAACCAAGCAATTTTGGCACTGGTTAATAGGAGAGTAACAGATTGCAATGGGACAGTCTCAACGAAAACAGTTTCAAGAGGAGAAAAATGGGATAGTTTTAACAAGAGATTAATGAGTTTAACATTAATAAAGCAGCTTTACCAAGCAATACATTCGATAGTTTCAACTTAGAATATATGGGACAGTTTTAACAAGGAATAAATGGGAACAGTTTTATCAGGAGATAACTGGACAGTTTTAACCAGGCAAATGTAATATATAGGAGAAGAGTTTTAACGAGATGTAATTAAAAAAGATTTAGTAAAGAATAAATTGGACATTTAAATAGAGATAAAGGAGTTTGTAAAGAGCTTGAAAACAAATTTTCTAATCAGTCTACAAAGTGATCGTATCCCGGGAAAATAGGGATTACTCGAAATCTTAGAGATATCTCACCCTTGTTAACGAGACAATTTCTCGCCAAGGCAGGCAGGCAGTGATGCACGGGACATGCAACAAGCAATTAAAAATACAACTCACTCTAAAAAGCTACAAGCTCAAAACTCCAGTAGTCAGTCAAAACAGTTATTTACGAAACAAATCGTAAGCACCATATTGGGGTCTGGTCAGTAAATGGATGGGTGACCTCGACAAATGTAGCCATCATAACGAATTGGATAAAAGGTATACAAAATAAACAAGTTGACGAATAAGAAACTTGTGTAACACCTGGGTAACTTTATGGGGAGACATTTCACCTTCAGAGCAAGCTTTTTCAATCTAATGCAGGAATATGACGGAGCCTATTACAGTGGAGCCAGTGGCAGAGGAGAGTTACAGCAGTAGATGTGGTGACATATGGGCGGTGCCCACCAGTGGAAGTATATCATACCCATATGGTGGGCCAGAGGATAATAGAAGATATCCCCTTGTACCAAAATTCCATGGTACTGCAGTGTCAAACATGTATTATTGGAGCAAAGGTGTATAATACGGACAGGGTGATTAAGACATATTCAACCCATCTTTATTGGAGAGACGTATCGCCTGCACAGAGGGCTTTGTTTCAGTCTAATACAGGAACATAACTTAGTCTTCTGCAGACGAGCCATTGTAAGTTATGGAGTTATACAGCGGTTGTAGACAGTCACTACTGGAGGGAGAGACTCGGTCCACCACTTCCGCTAACTCCACTATAAAAGGATGTCATCATGTTTCTGTATCAGATTGGAAAAAGCCTACTGTGCAGGTAAAATGTTTCTCCGAACAACTGTAGTCGAAATGTGCGTGTTATATCATCTACAAGTTTTTCTACCCATACGTATTAACAATACGAGATTCAGTATGGATTTATGTCCGCTTTCTTGGACTCTAGGGCACAAAGCTTAAAAGATCAGAAGAGCAATGTCGAGAGCGTACCTACCCATTTTAAGGTCCTCAAACCCAATCATCCTCTCTCGCATACTTGGCCAACCTAGTTTTGAAGATAGGGAAAGGTGCTAGCGTGTTCCACCCGTCTACAGCTCCTATTTTCAAAGCATTTTTGTTAACCCCTTTAATATCTTGAGTTTATCCAACTCAAGATTTTATCGGTTGCACGTACCCACTTTTTCAAGTCTCTCTAAAGGAATGGAACATACACAGGATGGATAAGACGGACGACTGACTAGTGATAAAAAAAAATTTACCCTCATCCATCGCGCATTCATTATTGCAATTCTTGAAAGATAAACAAGGCGAGATTATTACATTCGTAGGGAGAGCATTAAACTCGTAGGGGTCATACAACGCTTGCGGGAAGGGGAGGCATCCACTTTCGATCTAAGGAAGAAAAGCACAGGTCCACAAAACAAGGTGACAAGTTCCTGTTGCTCAAATATATTTCGTCAACGAGGGTTCTATTTTGGCAAATTGTTTCACAAATCGGGTATATCTACATTAGCTATGCTTTCTTAGATGTTGAGATGATTATAATATAATTTTTTCCTGCACGGAGGACGTGCGTTTTCGTGCAGTCCGTTGATTACCACCCGATCAAAGCCTCTATAAAGTTATATTTATTTTAAATTAGGCTAATATAAATTAGCCTACATTTATGGATAATAACAAAATAAGGGGTATTTTAGGCCTGGCAGCAGTGGACAAAATGTAATACCCTAGAGGAGTTGGTATCGCCACGCACTTTCTATAATGCGAGGACCACGAAGAGTTGGAACATGGGTTGCGTGTATTGAAGGGGAAAGAATGGATAAGGGGTAGGGAGGGGAGCGGGTTCAGTTCATAAACAACGTGAAGTGGATATTGGTACAGGTGAAAGAGGGCTGCGGGTACCCAATTAGTGAGTCTGAAAAGTAGCATCGATCGTGGGCACTGACGTCATGGCTTTATGCAGAGCACAATAGGTCGTCTTACCCGGCCGCGGTATGAGAAACCTGGTATTGACGAGCAGGTTGGGCGGTGAGTCGTCAATGGAAACTCTGTCAACAACACGCCATTAACTTGAAAGAAATGACAGGTGCAGAGCAAGTTTTAATTGCCACACAGCGAAACGTTGTCACGGTAAAACTTTGCTCCTAACCCATGACTTTTGTTCAATAACGTGGACAGTGAGTCTTTGTAACCACGCTATTAGCTGCACTCCAGTGCCAATGATACTACACTTCTATATAAATATAAAAAATGCTTATGATAACTGTAATTTTTAAAGGGGTGGACCGGTAAGCCAGCGGAAGGCCTCGGTCAGATGACCAAAAGCTCCAGCTGCGGGTCGGCAGATAACTAAGACCCGCGTCAGGACACTTGTCCTGTTTCCTAACAAACCTTACCTAACCACACTTTTTTTCTGGGTTATGCCAGGTTAGTTTTTTTTAACTCCACTGAAAACGACTGTACCTGTTATATCAACGAGAGAAAACTTTTATTTTCAATAGTATTATACAGGTGGGATTGTTTTTATCTCAGCTTGCAAAAAAAAAAGTAATTTTTTTTTCATAAGACTAGTTTAGTTCTATCGAACACAAGGGTTATTTAAGTCTGCAAATAGCATGAACACATTAAGGATGCTTTAAATCCTAAAATAAGGATTAAAACAAACTGTGTAATGTATACACACTGATGAACATTGGGTTTATCAATCCTATACGACTAAAATTACGATTAAGTCGCTACTGAAAGGGTGCGTGCTCACTACCCGAAACTAAAGCTCTCGCTAATTGTAGCAGACCAGGATTTTGCTAAGAGTAACAGGTCACTAATCAAGCACTTGAAAAAAAAAAAAAAACTATGTGTACCAAGTCAGGACATCAAAGATTTTTCTTGCTATGGGGGGATACAAGATCATGACATCGAAAATCTCACTAAATCACGACACACAAGATCAAGCTACCTGTAGCAGCTTACTGGTTCAAGACACTGTCGAGGTAATTGTAGCAACTACTATTTTGAACTAGGATTGTGCATTATATATATATATATATATATATATATATATATATATATATATATATATATATATATATATATATATATATACGTATATATATATATATATATATATATATATATATATATATATATATATATATATATATATATATATATATATATATATATATATAATACGTATATATATATATATATATATATATCAGAAGAATCGGAACAAGCAATACAAGGTGCAAAACAACACATGGAAGTGAATATGTCTAGGCAATCAACATTCAGAGCTTGCAAGTTGCAGAAATGAATAGAAATTCAGCAGATCTGTTCAGCAAGCGTCCCTTTGGAACGAATCTGCTGGATTTCTTACTCATTTTTGCAACTGCTCTGATGTGTTGATTCAACACGAGGCCTAGAGCTAGTATTCAACTTCCCTTGGATGTTTGATATATATATATATATATATATATATATATATATATATATATATATATATATATATATATATATATATATATATATATATATATTATATAATGTTACATTCTTCATTGAATATACTTGGGTCATTCACGTTTTCTGTAAACAAAAGTAAAAAATGCGTTTTCTTAAGTGCAAGCCTCGTCTAAATCCTTCAAATAAAATAATGACATTATACAAATGCGCCTTAGTTACAAGAAGCAAAAAGCCAGATTCATACATTACTTCCCTTGCAGCTATTAATTAGGAACAAAGTATATATATATTTTTTATTTTTGCAAAAAAAATAAAAAGCCATTTTTAACGGACATAAAACATTTATGTTAGTCATATAAAAACAGGTTTAGGACTAAGCTATTAAGCTTAACGATAAAGTTCTGTTTACAAAGTTAGCTTACTAACAGCCTTTTATTTAGTAGACCTGAAGACCAGGTTGACCTGAAGGCCGGGCTGACCTGAAGGCCGAGCTGACCTAAGGCCAAGCTGACCTGAAGGCCGAGCTGACCTGAAGGCCAAGCTGACCTGAAGGCCAAGCTGACCTGAAGGCCAAGCTGACCTGAAGGCCAAGCTGACCTGAAGGCCAAGCTGACCTAAAGACCAAGCTGACCTGAAGGCCAAGCTGACCTAAAGGCCAAGCTGACCTAAAGGCCAAGCTGACCTAAAGGCCAAGCTGACCTAAAGGCCAAGCTGACCTGAAGATCAGGCAGTAAGAGGACGAGCGGCTTTTACCAACACAAAGTAGCTTGACTTAACTCTAAGCTTTACTACTGTTCCTTTGATTTACAGCATAGTTATTTATCACGGACGGTTAAATGTTGACAAATGAAGCGCGAGGTCGGAGGTAGCAACATGCTAAACCAACTAAAAAAATATATATAACAATGCAGCAGTCGACCCGTTTTCTGTCATCAGTTACAGATGAGAGAAAACAGGAAATGGCAAAGTTGGAAGGTAACCTGCCCCATCTCTACCTTGATGAGATGTCTCGGAACCCACCTTGGTAACTCGTTATAAGGCACACTGTAGAAGAGAGAGAGAACAAGAAAGTTTCGCTCAATGCTGAATATTCCTGGGGAGCACAAGATTCTAATTAAAACATTTTTAATTGTTCAATGACTCGAGAAAGAGTGAGTGGCTAGTTTTAGAGAGTAAAGTTACTGTAGCATCGAGTTTAGTCCAAGATATAATGAATAAGGTAATTTTGAAACAAAAATTACATTATATAAGATATTAAGTATACAGTGATTTAGAGATAAGTTAAACAATATCAGAATAAGGTGTACCTGCAAGTTTAAATCATAAATTTGTGTGGATATTATATATATATATATATATATATATATATATATATATATATATATATATATATATATATATATATATATATATAATTTTGTACACACACAAAACACTAGAGACCATCAATAATTCATATAAAAAAATAAGTACAATTATTACATTCAGAGCAATCGCTATACTCGTATGGGTCATTGGTGTTAACTACAGTCCTAATTAACGATCCAGTATCAGTGCACAACTAAGCCACTATTTCTAGTATTTGACGTAAGCACCAATGCCCGAGTGGAGGTGAATCGTTGAACTCAATTTTCCACTGCGTCAGTCCCTCTCAATTTGACGAACAATGATATACAGGTGAATCTCGGCTTCGAGTGTGTGAAAACAGCGCCAGTGGTCAAGTAGCGGCAGACTGGAGAACTGGAAGTTGTTAAACAAGGGCGATTAAAGCCAACGATGTTGTCATGGTTGATCTCCAGTCCCAACACGCTGCGGCTTTCCCAAAAATCTTAAAAGTACGTTCCCATTTTTTTTTAAAGTTCACTTTCATTTCAACTCATAAAAATATGATTATCTACTTTTAATGCTGTAGCCGAGATCTAAGTATATACACCATGAGGCCTGGTCACAGACCGGGCCGCGGGGGCGTTGACCCCCGAAACCCTCTCCAGGTAAACTCCAGATATGAAATCCTTCTGTAAGATTATTATCACAACTAAGCGATAAACCCATAAAGGTCATACAGCACAAAATGTATGAGAAATGTTTAATGCGGATGAAATGAAAATTAGATCGGGTACAAACAGATAAAAGTTCCCTGACTGTGCTATTTGGTTAGGAACCTTATTCTACAAAAATGAGATAAAACACAGTCGCTTCATGTATCTGTAAGCATCTGCATAACGTCCTTGGTAAGAACATTGTTTTATTTTTTTTTTACTAAAAATTTGTAAAGACAAAAATACGGTAAAATTCAGTTTTTTTTTTTTTCCTGTTTGCAAATGGTGAGGACTCTCACTGTGGCCCAGTCTAGCAGACTGCAAAATGAAGCTACTTCCAATGCGAGAGAGTTTATCGGTGAAATTATAGATTCCAAAATGGTTCGAGGCGCCAGACTAATTCACTTGGCACTGGGTCTTGCACCGCAGCTCCAGAGACATTGAATTCAATACCTTTGAAAAATTACAGGGATACTTTAGTTTTCCCATCTAGTGAAACGTTCTATAGATTTGTAGCTGCACAGAGCCGTGTAATCAATTTTGATTTAAAAAAAAATCATAAAATACTACTCTTTGAAATTTATAATGACTGAATTCAAATTAATGTACTGTAATACCTTCGTACATGACTGACTTTAAGATACAAACACAAGCTCCCTAACCCTATCTTAAGGAATTGGAGTCACTATCTCCTTTCTTTGATCAAACTCGATTACCTCCCAATCCTAAAGCGCTATCCGACCTTTACGGGTTAAGCGCTTCCCCAATGATAAATAATAATAATAATAATAATAATAATAATAATAATAATAGAAATCTCTTACATCTAGTACAAGTGACGGTGATATCCTAATACACACACGATCAGGATTTCCTAATGTTTATAATATAAAAACAATTCCTTAACAGAGAAAGACTATATAAATAGAATATTAACGAGTAAGTCGATTCCACCATGTTGCCTGTAAAGGAAGTATATTTGCTTGTCAGTTAGAACTGAGTTGTTGCTTATATCATGTGGGAGTGTGATATGGTATTATGTAAACCTCGTGGAAGGGTTCAAGGATTGGTGGATTGTGTTGGTGCGAGTGTTAAAGAATAGGTGTATTCAGAGTGTGACAGTTTAAGGTTAAGTGTGTCGCGTAGGTGTGTAACACAGCTTAAGGATAGCTTTAATGATGGTGACATTCACTCGTTGTTGTTGTGAACATAATAATGAAAGCGTGGAAGATGTAGGCTGTGGAGCAGAGGAACGAGGAGAGACTAGGACGGAGGCAGCAGTATTTATGCAAGCAGCCATAAAGGAGCTCACTCGTCAACGTCTTAAAGATAAACTCACCCACTAATATTGTCTAGCGAATCTAATGTCTGGTTAATATCTGATTGTTGGAATATGTTAATCTGTACAAGCAAACTGTATCCTTGAGAAGTTGCGAAGAAATTAAAGAGGACTACGTTGGTCTTCAGTGGCTAAATTTCTCAAAGTATTGTTTCCCTTCCAGCTACACAGGTCTGTTATTTATATACTCTTAACCATAATAACTGTCATTTACCTATCTAAATTTCCTCCTAGCTACCAACCACACACCTGATTGCTCACATTCGACATTGCAAGAAAAATTATGTACCCCGCTCCTGAGAGTTACAGTATTACCACATGACACACATGCCAGATATTTGACATTTACATTATTCAGAACATTACAAACCTACTAGTTAAGTCATCTGTCCACACGGTACACCTGCCAATAAATTTTCTTGTGGAAAATAAAAGAAATACATGATAGTTCGTGTTATGCGTGGGGTGTTATACTAGCTGTGAAAGAGGGCGTTGTTCCAGCAGCACTAAAACCCTTGACAATCTCACATCTTACGATGCTCGACGGTCTACAAAACTACAAAAATTACGCATTAAAAACCCTGCCAGAGATGTAAAAGAAGGTTTTGCTGTTTTTATTGTCTTAGATAAGCTGAGCTAAGCCTTCCTCAGGCCAACTCCACTAAATCCCTCTGCTCCAGACTTCAAGACCCACCCAAAATCCCTTCACGAGACCCGACGACTCCCTCCCTCAGATCTCCTCCCCCAGAACTTAAGTCCTTAACTGTTGAGTATCTGTTCATGGTTTCAAAAGGGTCATCGCCCCTTGACTGCTGACTTAACTAAATCAGGGTAATAGTGCTATGCTAGCAGCATGCAGTCCAAATTAGGCACCACAACCCAGCTGATCAGGAAGCGTTTGAGAGGAATCCGTAAAGTCCCCTCTTGAAGATGACCAGGGGTCTGTCGGCAAATCCCCTTATGTATAAAGATAAGGTGCTAAGAAACTTTGCCCTTTTACACTTATTATCGCTTAGTGTACTTATTGCACCTCTACATTTCACTGGGAAAATTTTACACCGCCTACAGTGCCTCCTCCTCGTATCTTGCTCCTCCAGTGTTTTCCTGGAATAGATTATGATTATCTTTCTCATACAAGGTCTCAGCTCTCTCTTCCCCACTCTCGCCCGGACTTGCGACATCCCACTCTTCAGAGGGAAGAAAAAAATACAAAACCTTTTTGCCTCACTAAGAGCGCTTGCTGTTTACACAAAGAGTTGGAGAACCACTCTGTGTTCCTTGAATGCATGAGTCTTTAGCGTTGCTCCAGACAAAGAGGAACTGGGGAAGGGGATGGTAGTTGTGGTAATGCGGTGGTGGTTTTAGGAGGGAGGGGGGGGTTAAGACGGTGGTAGTAGTTTAGTGATGTGGCAATACTGTAATGGTGGTGATGTGGCAATACTGTAATGGTGGTGATGTGGCAATACTGTAATGGTAGTGATGTGGCAATACTGTAATGGTAGTGATGTGGCAATACTGTAATGGTAGTGATGTGGCAATACTGTAATGGTAGTGATGTGGCAATACTGTAATGGTAGTGATGTGGCATACTGTAATGGTAGTGATGTGGCATACTGTAATGGTAGTGATGTGGCATACTGTAATGAGTAGTGATGTGGCAATGCTGTAATGGTAGTGATGTGGCATGCTGTAATGGTAGTGATGTGGTAATACTGTACTGGTAGTGATGTGGCAATGCTGTAATGGTAGTGATGTGGTAATACTGTACTGGTAGTAATGTGGCATGCTGTAATGGTAGTGATGTGGGAATACTGTACTGGTAGTGATGTGGCAATGCTGTAATGGTAGTGATGGGGTAATACTGTAATGGTAGTGATGGGGTAATACTGTAATGGTAGTGATGTGGCAATACTGTAATGGTAGTGATGTGGCAATACTGTAATGGTAGTGATGTGGCAATACTGTAATGGTAGTGATGTGGCAATACTGTAATGGTAGTGATGTGGCATACTGTAATGGTAGTGATGTGGCAATGCTGTAATGGTAGTGATGTGGCAATGCTGTACTTGTAGTGATGTGGCAATGCTGTAATGGTAGTGATGTGGCATACTGTAATGGTAGTGATGTGGCAATGCTGTAATGGTAGTGATGTGGCATGCTGTAATGGTAGTGATGTGGTAATACTGTACTGGTAGTGATGTGGCAATGCTATAATGGTAGTGATGTGGTAATACTGTACTGGTAGTGATGTGGCAATGCTGTAATGGTAGTGATGTGGGAATACTGTACTGGTAGTGATGTGGCAATGCTGTTATGGTAGTGATGTGGTAATACTGTAATGGTAGTGATGTGGCAATGCTGTAATGGTAGTGATGTGGCAATGATGTAATGGTAGTGATGTGGTAATACTGTAATGGTAGTGGTGATCTGGCGGTGCTAGTTTGGCGGTAGTGAAAGTTGGTGGCGGCGATGAAGCTCTTGGTAGTGACCGAGGAAAATAAAAAAACACGAGATATTTTTTCAAACGGGACCCAGCGACGTTTTCTGTGGAGCCGAGAAGTGAGAGACGACATGACACTTCTCCAAGAAAGACCTTCACAAGATGTTCAAAGGTCGCTTTACAAAGTTCACGGAGTAACAGCACCGAAGTCATTCAACAGCTCCCTCTTGTTCCCGCAGACGCCATACACACACACACACACACACACACGAGACTTCGACAAGTAGTGGCCAGACAAGTGACTACTGAAGTTCAGCTCCCCTCCCAACAAATGCAACATTATGAAGGCCAAAGAGGACAAAAAGGGGAAAACGGAGACTGAATATATTCCAAAGATGTGTCAGCATCCCAGCAAATATTCCGTCAGAGATGTAAACACTGCGTAACCTCCGCGACATATACTAGAGCAGCAAATCTCAGAATTACATACATTCAGGACCTAAACAATCCTCCGCAATACTAAACACCACACAGGTAAAATCCATTGATGTGGAGCCCTCATCTAAACAGGTTCAGGACTTAAAAAGGCTAAAATGCTTATAATGAGACTTATCCTAGAACTGAGACGAATACCTTGTAAGGAGAGACTAAAGGAACTTTATCCGAGAACTATGAGGAGAGTCGAAACACGATCACGACGTGTAAAATTCTAAAGAAAAATTTACTGGGTAGAATTAAACTGTCAGAAAAAGATAGACATGGGGACACACAATCTGAAGCTTCAAATGAACTATAGCGACGTTAGTTAGTATTTATTTAGTATCAGGGTGGCAGGGAAATAAAAAAAGAACTCCTAAAAGATGCAGTGATAAGAGGCCAGCTCCACAAACACTTTCAAGAACAAGTGAGATGCATCCAGACGTAGATTTTCACTTTCTATGCTCATTCTCTCTCTCTTCTCTCTCTCTCTCTCTCTCTCTCTCTCTCTCTCTCTCTCTCTCTCTCTCTCAGAAGCCACTAACAAATACTGCAGCTGTCTCATTAGAACAAGACAAACGCCACAACTCTACGCACAACAGAAGCACAGACATTCTGAGGGAAGCACTTCACTCTCCTGAAAGGAGAGGAGATACCATGTAAGTCTTGACACAAGAAAAAGGTAAAAACTTTCTCTGTTTTAACAAAGAGATCGGCACAATTTTTCTCAGTTTTAACAGAAAAGATCTACACAATCTTTCTCTGTTTAACAGAAGTGACCTGCATAAACATCTGCTTTAACAGAGGAGACAGGCTCAGTTTTCCTGTTTTGACAAATGATAAGATATACACACAAAACATTACTGTGTTTGGAAGGCTGAGAGATATAGTACAATAGAAAAGCTTTTCCTTGTATTATGAAGAGAAAATTTCATTGACTCGAGGAGGACATAAACCGACACTCTTACAGACAGACAAAAACTTTCACTCATAAGACAAACTTTCACTCTTACAAAGCGAGACAATTTCACTCTTAACAGATACACATTTTAATGTCTTAGGAGGAGAGGCAGACAAACATTTCCAGTACTAGAATTGAGAGAGAGAGAGAGAGAGAGAGAGAGAGAGAGAGAGAGAGAGAAACTTTTCCTTTATCTCTAAGAGAAAAAAATAATAATTTCAGCCTCTCAAGCGAAAGAAAAACTTTCTTAAACGTTTCCCGGTGGTAATAACACCAGTTTAAACTTGCCTATGAGATGGAAAAAAAAAGTCAACCTACAGATGACAGAAGTCTTTTTTCAAACTTTTGCTCATGTCAGAGAGACTTTCACTCATGTCAGCGTCCTTCAGAGTTAATCAAAGCATACAAACTTATCCCTCCTTCAGATGAGATACGACTAGGTAACTTTCACTGCCGTTCCTGGCAATATAAATATACAAACTTCGGCTACATTCAGATGGGAGAAACTGAAAAGAAATTTCCAGTGTCTGCTGGGGACGAGAGACGAGCTCAGACCTTTGTTGTCTTTAGGAGAGACAGGCGTAAGTACTTAAATCTCTGGAATAAAATAATCCCGATTCTTATAAACTCCTGTTAAGGTCATTGTTCCCCAGTGTGTAGTTGAAAGACCCGCCATCCACACACACACACGCAATCCACACACACGCCATCCACACACACACGCCATCCACACACACACACGCCCCTCCCCCAACCCCCACACACACACACATTTTAATAAAATTCGCACGGAAGTGCTACATCCGTTGGAGACATACAGTACTTGAAGACGGAATAATCAGATTTGGTCAGAAAATGGAAAGAGCATCTTCATCTCCTTGGATCAAGAGCTCTTCACCAGCATCAAGTCACCCCATCTGAATAGAGAACAGACGAACAACAGCCACCACCAACCTCGTTCCACCAGCATCGTCAGAAACTAATCATCCAAGCCCAGGTAATTGGCGATAATTACCTATGACTAAAGTGATAATCGACCAGTGCGATTACGAGGGTGACTTTGGTAGCAACCAAAAAATTATATTTTCACAACCGTTTCGTTTGGGTTGAAATATCTTAATTCAAGAATTCTGTAGAATAATTGGTATTAAGCGTAGGTAATACTTGCCTTTCCTGGAGGGTATCCCGGGGGGTCAACGCCCCCGTCCATGACCAGAAACAAAACCACAACAGTTACTCAACAAATAACTACACTGCTTAAACCAAGCATAC
The DNA here is from genome assembly GCA_009830355.1 of Cherax destructor. Taxonomy (NCBI): domain Eukaryota; kingdom Metazoa; phylum Arthropoda; class Malacostraca; order Decapoda; family Parastacidae; genus Cherax; species Cherax destructor. The sequence goes on along the minus strand of WNWK01003243.1, from coordinate 118,338 downwards.
AAGGTTGGGACACACACACACATACACACACCAGTTCTAAAACAAAACACCACAGAAATAGAAACGTACATTAACAATGCTAGAGTCATCCCCACACTAACTGAATTAAGAACTCGCCCATATCAAAATACCATAAATCTCTCTCGTTTAAAGTATAAAAAAAATATTGAAAATAGATTGAACTTTGCTTGAGCTCATTCAGTGACCACTCGTTGTAAGCGAGAGCCTGGATGATCCCTCATAAGATGCTGGAGGGAGGCACATCAAACACTCAGACGGTGGCGAGGCGAGAGCAAGGAACATGGGCAGGGTAATCAAACTTGACCCGAAAAAAATCTGCTTGGAGGACTCTCCTCTCCTCAACTTAGATGAGAGCTCGTTTTACCCTCACTTGCGGGCTTCAAAGTCTCCCCCCTGCTCCCCTGTGGCACTTCTAAGTGCCTGAAACTGGCTTGTGTGCCATAATCTTTCAGGGTATGCGATGAGTCCTGCTAAGACGAAAACCCCCACTGCCGCTGTTGACTTTAGTCAGCCATGTTGGTTCCTCCTCCGTACGGAATCCAATATTTATTTAAATGCCTTTGAATTTAGGCAAGGCATGTTTCAGAGTGTTTGTGAAATGAGATACTATGCCTAAAACCTTTGCTGGCAGATCGAAAGAAATCTTTAAGTGGAAGTAAAATAAAATATTAAAAGACTGAACAATAAGAAGAGACGATATTAACGTCTGAGAGACCCAGCCAGAGCTCTGACGGAAGATAACTTGACTGGTAACTTGACCTACGAGTTTCCAAGTTTCAGCGATCCTACACTGCTTCATCGTGCGCCCGCACGCACACACCCACACACACACGTGATCTAGCACTTTTTTTTTTTAATCGTACAATCTATCAGTGGTCCATCGCAGCTCTATCACATACACTCTTAGTTTTCCAACATTTCCACAACACACCATCAGTGATTCAACACACTGTACCGAATCTTCATCCATTTCATATCTGTCCTCCATTTCTATATTACCGTATATCTATTTCAAGAGGCCAACTGGGAAACGGGACTCATCTGTCTGGTCAGATGCTCTCGACACTCCTCTGAGTATCTTCACTATATTCAAACAATGTAGCAAAGATGAACTTGACCTAACAGAAAATATCCATTGTAATCTTTCTATACTCTATAAATAAATACCAGTCTTGATCCCAACTAATCCGACAGGCGAATAAGCCTTCTTGAGTCCTCGTACACGGCAAGTTAATATCCACTATGACCCTGAATGATTCAATCCAGTGGATGGCTATTTAAACCCTGATCCCTCAGTACGTCTGAACAATCAGCATCCATCCTGGTCCCACATGACGAGTCAGCAAATATGCCGCATGACAATCCGCGACACAACAAACATACATTTGGCTCTGCTCAATCTCCTTTAATGATTAATCCCAGTTTCGAATTTCAATTCGTCTGACTATGCCAACATCATATTTCCCAATAAATTCACACGACCCGACTAACACGTATATTCTTCATGACTTCTCTGCTCTACTGCCATGAATTAGTCCCATGACTCCAAACTATATTCCTCTGATTCCGTTTGATTTAACCACCATACACTTCCCTACGGCCTTTATCTGTTCTAACTTATATGGATATCTCCTTATTGCCCAGACCTAAACAAAGGGCAATGGGTTATTACCTTACACGAAATAACCAATGTGTGTGTCCTGGAATATTGTCTGACTTATCCAGAATGCTTTACACATTGACAAGATGTATACTTGTCTGATAATATCCGTTTGACCAAGCAAATGTGTCCGGCATGAACAAATAATATACTGGCAAGATGAAAATGAAATCTTGTTTGTCCAAAATTAATTTGTCCGATGATCAGACCATTGTAATTGTGCCTATTGTTTATTCTCTGAAACAGAGTAATTACCCTTCTGACCTAACCAACATATCTCCTTTTCTATGAATCGTCAGCCCTGACCTGCCCTTATAGTCGGTGATCTGCTGGCCCTCTGGACCTGTCCACATGACCCTCTGGACGTTGGTGGCACTACTGGAGCAGGACACGAAGAAGCTGTCACCTTGGAACACAGACTGCTCTCCTCCAGACGGTGTGATGAACAGACTCTGCGCTCCTGCAAAGAAATCAAGAGGTTAGCTTAACTAGGGTTTGAGTTTATGCATTTTTCTGTTAATTTATGTAATGGATTTTATTATTACGTTCTTTGGAAAGCATTAAACCAGTAAGAACCAAAGCGTTTTAGGGATAAGTAATTCGGGTTGAACCAAGAAATGGGATTTACTTGTAATATTTTCTTTTTAATTAACATATTACCTTGCAGTTTATTTTTGATCAGCTCATGTAAAAAAAGTTTTATTATTTTTTTAATATTTATGAGAATGGATTATAATTTGTTACTTCCTAGCAAAATAAATATTTTGTCCAAAGCATAAACAAGACAGTTTAGACAGAATACTTGTATATACTTGTATACAATACGGGAGCACTGTATTAACATCCGGGGTCCCAGACTATTCAACATCTTACCAGAAGATATCCGAAACATCGCTGGAACCAGTGTAGAAGCCTTCAAGAGGAAACTGGACAAGTATCTTCACCAGGTGCCAGATCAACCAGGCTGTGATGGATATGTGGGGCAGCGGGCCTCCAGCAGCAACAGCCTGGTTGACCAGGCAAGCACCAGACGAGCCTGGCCCATGGCCGGCTCAGAGTAGATAAACTCTCGAAACTCTTCAAAGATATATAATATTCCTCCAGCCACACAATATTTACAAGATGTATGGTTAATCATTGGTGATGCATATTATTCCAAAATACACCAAACGGTTTTTTTATGTACTAAATCCACAAAACCGCAGAAAGATACTTTCCTAGGTTATTTCAACACTGTCTTTGCCAGTGGATTTTTTTTAGGAAGCAGATCCCCGTGTGTTGATTTATGGCAGCTTCCTAGACACTACCCAGAAGACCCTCTGTCTTTTTTGTATGCAAGGGTTAAACTTCTAACTCAGAAATGACTAAGGCTAGTATTAGCAGTAACAGTAATAACAGCAACAGCAGTCACTCAGATCACGACACTCAGTTAAAATAATATATACAACACAATAACAAAAATAAAATCAACAGACTATAAAATCAGCAAACACTCAACACAGATGGATACCATCATACCAAGCTTTAATAACCATCACCTCGGAACAACACCATTAACTTATTAATGTCAAGACACACTCCTACAAGTTGCCGGAGGTAAGGCAGCGCTGGCACTGCTGCTGACCAGGGGTCAAGTATTAACCTGTAATTGAGGATTGAGCGTATTTAGCTGCAGCGATCGGTCTTCAAGTTGGAGTAAAGAGCTGTCAAGGATCAATAGTCGAGTAGGTTTAAGCAGTGAGGCATAGGAGGTTTCTTGAGGGGGAGGAGGCAAAGGTGGTGGTTCACTGACAGTGATTAAGGCATTTGATTCAAAGAACCAGAACTAACCTTCCATTCGCCAAAGCCGATTACCTGGTATTTCTCAAGTGTTATTTCACTTTTACTGGTCTAGTGCTGCTCCATGAATTTAATGATAATAGTAACTACGGAAAGTAAATAAAATGAAAATATGTTCTGAGATGCATCTATATTTTCAGAGGTGTAGCTCAAGCGTCGGGAGGCATCAAGCGTCGGGAGGCATCAAGCGTCGGGAGGCATCAAGCGTCAGGAGGCATCAAGCGTCGGGAGGCATCAAGCGTCGGGAGGCATCAAGCGTCGGGAGGCATCAAGTGTCGGGAGGCATCAAGCGTCGGGAGGCATCAAGTGTCGGGAGGCATCAAGCGTCGGGAGGCATCAAGCGTCGGGGGGCATCAAGCGTCGGGAGGCATCAAGCCGAGCATCAGCGTCAGGCATCAAGTGTCGGAGGCATCAAGCGTCGGGAGGCATCAAGTGTCGGGAGGCATCAAGCGTCGGGAGGCATCAAGTGTCGGGAGGCATCAAGCGTCGGGAGGCATCAAGCGTCGGGAGGCATCAAGCGTCGGGAGGCATCAAGCGTCGGGAGGCATCAAGCGTCGGGAGGCATCAAGCGTCGGGAGGCATCAAGCGTCGGGAGGCATCAAGTGTCGGAGGCATCAAGCGTCGGGAGGCATCAAGCGTCGGGAGGCATCAACGTCGGTCAGGGGAGGCATCAAGCGTCGGGAGGCATCAAGCGTCGGGAGGCATCAAGCGTCGGAGGCATCAAGCGTCGGGAGGCATCAAGCGTCGGGAGGCATCAAGCGTCGGGAGGCATCAAGCGTCGGGAGGCATCAGCAGCTAACAAGTGGTGAACAATGAATGGTTCAACTAAGGCCAATGACCAGAGGAAGGTTAACAGTAAACTGAGAAAGAGCAAAGGTCAGCTTGGACCAATGACCTCAGGGTAAAGCCAATATACACGTTTCTAAAATACAATAAACTTAACCATTTAAATGCATCTCAGTCAGATCTATCAATGTGTTATTATTATTATTATTTTATTAAAAACAAACGCAAGAACCATTCAACCATATATTATAAATATGACCAACATTTCTTATAAATATACTGGGTTCGCAAACATTACAGTTAGTTTATTTCTACTCGATCTAAGCCTCTTACAAAAATATAAAAGTTTGCTATGATGGGTTCAGTTAGGCTAGGCTGCATTAACAAAATTCTCTCTCCGTTAATAACCTTCTCTTTGAAACTGTATTGAGTTTGTCTCTACCTTTCAATGTCACTGGCACTGAAGTTTTTTCTGACATGACTGTATGTCATCCGAGGTTTGAGCTTCTTTCAGTACTTTTCTTTTAGTCAGTTGGTCGTACTGTCAATTTCTCCGAGTATCTTGTACATTATATGTTATGTTTCCCCTGGTCCTCCTCTTGAATATGTGGCCAGGAACTGAGGTTCTACCTTCTTCCCCTCCCTTTTCCTCAGCGTGTGGGTCGTGAACCGAGACTCGACCCCTCGTAAACACATGGTGAATACACACGCACACAAAAGCCAATTACGAAGCCTCATTGACAACACCCAACTCGTGCAGTCGTTAGCTCAACTCCTTCCACACACCTGTTTAATATTTCAGCTGCGGCCTGACTATGAGGAGACTGAGGGAGCTGCAGGGTGTGAGGAAGCTGCAGGGTGTGAGGGAGGTGAATGGTGATGGCGTTGGGTTGCTAAGGGTTTTATTTTTTTAAACAAAACTGGGTATGTCATCATTGCGCCGCTACTCTATTACATACAGTTACATAGTGGGAAGAATGCCAGAAATGTTTCCTTGTCATTACATCACACAGAATGGGTTTCTAGCATCACACAATGAAGTCTGTCAGCCTAAGCTGTGGTAAAGCTGTGATTCTGTCTCCAAAAGTTCCACTATGGATTCAGTAACTTCAAGAGGTTAAAAGATTTTGCTCCTGCAAAGCTGGAATTATTATTGAGCTGGCATTACCATCTCTCAGGTTTGGTTTGGGCTGTTCGTGAGGAGAGCCAATGGGAAAAGGTTGAGAAATGTCAATGGTGGCAGCTTTCTGCTAACTGAAGTGATCAGTCCCTGGAGTAGGTCGCTCTAATATTTCAAGAACGCTTTGACCACTCCTGACAGTAGAGAACATATACAACACAAAAGATCACCAACTACTAACATGAATAAAGCACACAACAAATAAATACTACCAAGTTAAAATGACCAGTACCATCTAAAATTACATTAAATTGTTAAAAAGACTCCTAAAATATTCTCAGTTTCCTTATGGGTACTCCGATAATTATACACACCTTCGGAGACTTTACACCTAGCTCTTTCTCTCTGAATACTCTTTGTTCCACAATTTAAGTATCAGCCTGGTGACGAATCTGTTCAAGTTTGTTTTGCTAGGTAGGAAGGGCTCCACGCTGGAGCTGCATATTCGATGATTATCATTTTCTCGAAGGAATTTTTGTCTAGGAATACTAATTCCACCCACTCCTCTCGCACACTTTTCCGATTTCCATCAAATATTATAAGTGTCCTTTCATTTGCAAGAAATGGGTCCTGAACTCGTGTTGTTGCATTTTTTTCCCCTCAAGGTCTTTCACTAGTGTCACTCATTTTGTGTCCATTCTCTTACATGATGTCTGTCACAAATTATGATTACAGTTTAGTGGAAGAGGTTTGAGGTGTTGCTTCCAAGTTCAATATCCTAGCAGAGCAGATATGACCTTCGAGATGTTCAGTACTCACTTTAGATATTCGGTTGTGAAGACGTTCTTTGACCATATTGTGTGGGAGGGGGATGGGTGGTTGATTAGGTAGAAAGGGAGGGGGTGTGATGTTGAGCTAAGTAACTGGAAAGAGAGTTATCCAGATCTGGCTGCAGCTTGTTGGGCAACACTGGGCTGGAGGAGGCAAGTGATTGGATTCTGGAGGACACAGAAATCAACCGTGAAAGAAATTCTGTCACAGAAACCAGATTGGGTGGAGTGTGGTGGTCAGGGGTTGATAAGAGCTCCTGAAGCAAGAAAAGTCAGGAACAAAATATACTCTTATAGGTGTTGCTGTGCTGTCACTGGTGTCGTCGACACCACAGTGATGGAAGTTGCAAAGGAGTTTTTTTTAGGTAGTGACCATGGCGCTGATGGTTATGGTGATGGTAATGGAGGTGTGGGATGGACTGGGGGAGAGGGAAGCCAGAGCAATAGCAGCCACATATGTTTTTTCCAATGGCGATGCTGTAAACCATGGTATTAGTTGCGACCACTGACGACGGTGACGCTTGTGTAAGAGCAAGGAAATGGTGGAAGTGGTATTTTATTAGCCAGAAGAAATGGGAAAATTTCTCCTGACGCTCGTCTTGGTCATGTAGTGACCCACTCACTGGAGCTTTTGGTCATATGACAGAGGCATTCAGCTGGCTAAGTGGTCCACCCCGTAAACAAAAATAGTTACTTAAAAAAATAAACCTTTTTCGTGTTCTAAGGCAAGATTGTAATGTACGTGGTGACAACTGACAATTGCAACGGCAAAATAACAGTTTGTTGCAAAAACAAAGGCAGAACTAATTCATCGTCAGCCTCGCTGAAGTGCAGTGTTGCGCACATAACTATTATACATTACTACACGGCAAAATAACCAGGCAAAAACTATACAACAGCACTCATTAGAGTGGCACAGCAACATTCCTCCCAACAGCACCATAACCAAGCATTACACAGCAGTTTACCCATCTCTCTTCTTCCGCTATTTACGGCAGAATTATTTCTACTATTCAAAACCGTCTCGCAATCACAACAAGCACCTAGTGGTAGGTAGGTATAATGTCTGTCAGGAAACAGGACAAGTGTTTTCTTTCCTGCGGGTCATCGTATGACCCGCAAGCTGGAGGTTTTGGTCATCTGACCGAGGCCTCCGCTGGCTTACCGGTCCACCCCTTTAATTTTTTTTAGTTATATGTACTTAATAACTTTAAATCAATAATTAAGCTTTATTTATCTTGTATTATCCACTTTTAATATTCTTTGATTTGCTCCTCGAGTCATTAGTGCCTACTATATATTTTACTGATTTCTCCTGTTTCCACGTTTCTTCTTCAGGTCTGCAACAGGTTGTGTTACTTGTCTGTTTTTCCCGTTTTCTCTCAACTTTGTAACGGTAAATACTGGATACATCAGCTATTACTCTACATCATCATTACATAGCGAGAGCAAAAGCAAACCGTTTCTCGGTCGTATTCCATCACACACAATGGATTTCATACAGCGCTGAAATCTGTTATCCTGAGCAGGGAGACTTCAGCAGGGCATTGAGAATATTGTCAAGTATTCCATTACAGGTTCAGCAGCTACGGGTGCGTCAAGGGTTTCGTTCCAATAGAGCTGGAGTGTTTATTGCATGGGAACTCCCTCATGGAAGGTTCCTTGACGCTGGTGAGGGGCTCGTGATCTAGGGAATTGGATCTGTGCTCCAGTTCCCTGAATTGAGCATGATTACCTTCCTCGCCCCCCCCCCACAGGCGCTGTATAATCCCTACGGGTTTAGCTGTCCCCCATATTATTATTACTTGGGAAATACACTCATTCAGGAAGGCGTATCCCATACACAACACAAAGATTTTTTTTTACGAAGAATTATTCTTGACAGTGCGTTGCAACAGAAATTATATATACAAGAGGAGAGGGAAAGAACTCTGATCTACTGCATTATAAATCAAAACATACATACAGTACACAGAAGAAGCAGATTCATTATACACATAGTAATATACATACTGGCACAAGCAGCCTGAGTATCACAAGACAACCCTTATTCATTTGTGCTAAGCATCATCCATTCAAAGTATATTCGGACCCAAGGTAAGTTGGACAGGGCTAAGCTGCACTGCATTAGTTAGAGAGGCCAAGTCGCTAGGCTAGTTGGTAAAAAAAAGATTATACACCATGTTAATTCACATGGTTGCATACGGTACAAAGCAGTACAGTCGTCCGTATACACACACAAACCACAAAACAAGACAAGACAACACAATACAAAATACAACAAACACGTAATTGCAGGCAAACGCTATTAAAATTATTAAAGAATAATTTAATAGTTTAATGGTAGTACGGCAGTAATAAATCTGCTAAAAATAATATTCTAGTAACAATAACTTTATTCACAAGACAACAACAACACTTAAACCTCAATGAGAATGTGGAACTCAGCTCGCCCCTTGAAGAAATGTGCAGAGCAGAATTTCTGCAGAAAAATTCAGAAATACTCTATAGGGCTGTGGCGCTGGTGCGTAATCAAGATGTGTTCCACATCGTCTCTTGACTCACACTGACTGACTAACCTTCAAATAACATGCAGTAGGAGTCAAAGGTGACCTCCTTCACCCACATCAATCGTTAACCATAATATAAAACACTGGTAATTACCTCCTAACTATACTTAGGTATTCCAAAGAATACTATTTATTTATACCTTAGGGGTATAGTTATTTACGTAATTTTTAAATGTAAATAAGAGTTACTTTACACACAAAAAAAAAGTGTCAAGAGGCAACGACTTTCAAAACTCTCGAAATTCCCCCTAATTATTCACTGGTTGAAGCTTAAACATAAGCTTGCCAGCATGTGAATGAATACTCAAGAGGCTTATGCTTGACTTCTTTTAATTACTTTGGGTAAGCTTTCACACAAGCAAGCATAATAAGTGTGTTGGGGGAGTATAGTGAGAGGAGAGTGTTGCTGGGGAGTGAGTGTGGGGAAACATGGGAGGAAGAAGAATAAGAAAAGGTCACAATACCGTGCTGAAACAATACAAAAGTAACTCGCATTTAGAAGAGGGATAATAATGACGACGTTTCGGTCCGATCTGTATCACTGTATTGTCAATGGTCCAGGTCAGACCGAAACGTCATTACTTTCCCTATCCCAGTTGCTGGAGACAGTGGGTGGGTAATGAATGTTGACGGAAAGAGGAGCAAACTGAATAAACGAGAATTGAGAGAGAGGAAAAACCTGACAGAACATTAGGAAAGGAAAGGAAAAGTGCGGGAATGCTTTGGAACGAGAAGGGGAGAGAGCGTGAAGAGAGGTGGTTTTTACCACCGCTCGGCGCTCTTCGTGTTTTCTTTGCTTGTTTGGATCACCGTTTTCACGAGGATGGCAGCGTCTCCTCCGCCCCTTTCTCCTGCTGCTGCTCCTACTTTTCGTGTATCCTGTCGCTTCTCTTCATTGTTTCCCAATGGACCTTTCATTATAAAGGCCTGGCCCAAGGTGCAGAGTCATCTCAACTTGGATATTTTCAATACAATCTCCACAGAGAGATTAATCCTACTGTAAAATACAGCAGATTTAGCCCCGAATCACAACAGCTGCAATAGCTGATATCAAACAGCTTAAACAGCCTACATTATCCAAATGGCTAGAGTTCAAAGGCTTTTCTCTCTGCTCTCTCCTCCAGTCAGTCTAATAAATAGTAATCCCTGATCGTGTCTCTACACTGATGGACACATGACTGTAGTGCTGATGTTTTGTTGACTTCGGATCATGGGATAACAACATCGCCCCTCTATCTTCCCGTCTTTTAAGAAGCCCTTTATACTATTAACGGGGTATTGATCCAAGGAATTTGCACTGCCTTTTTCTTGGACCAAGCTTGATTACCTCCCATTTTCCAGTCGCTTTATGATCCTTTTGGGGTTTAGCGATTCTCAATAAATTTAGTATTAATAATATCCTTCCTGCCCTCGCCAGCTCCACGAAAGCTGCCATGGTATTGTACCATACCAACACAAGGTGCAGAGCTCTCCCATTGCTCAAAACCAGCGTGCCTTCTTAAGTCTGTCCTGGTAACTTTTCTGAAAGTCATAAAGTGGACTGGAACGATCCCAGAGGTGTGAGGGGGGGGGGGGTTCCTAATAGTTATTGAGAGGTCAACTAACAATGATTGATTGGCTCTCTAATAAGGACTGAGGGCCCCTCTAACCATGACTGAGGGCCCCGCAACACCCACTGAGATGACCGAAGATCCTACACAGGCAAGGGCCAAAAATTACTATTGTGGTATGAAACACCTGCTTCGGGGAAAGAAAGTCGGTATTTTATTTATTTCCAGAACCAGAAGTGATGTTGTGTCCACTGGGTCACCCATACACTTATTGGCCAGGCCAAAATAATTGCGAGAAATGAAGAAATGACCATTATTCACCAAAATTGTACGCCAAAATTTTAAGCTTGTTGCTAGAAAGCAAAATATAGTTTATCATCGGATCAAACCTTATTTACATTTTCATATTTATATTACGCGCTAAACCGGTGGGGGTTATGACGTGCCTGGGGGGAATAGAAGGCTATAGGTTCGATGTACGATAGGGGGAGGGCAGATTCAATCCCCTGGATCAAGAGCTTTTCACCGGCGCCAGAGAACTTCCCTTGAGAGAAAGGTCACTCAGAGCAAGGAGTACTGAAGGCTCGATCCTCAATCCTCTGAGACAGTAACTTTAAACCATATTACCTCCACATTACATTCCACAGGTGAAATATGGGTCCTATAGGTTTTGCGCTTACAGTATCAACTAAGCTGTGATGCCGGATCAATCAGGTTCTGATGAATATGAGGACTAGGGGCCGCTAGTCGCAACAGCCTGGTTGATCAGGCAAGCACCAGAAATGCCTGGCACAGGGCCGGTCTGCGGGAGTAGAAAAACTCGAAAAACATCACAGTTATGCCAGAGATATAATAATAATAATAATAATAATAATAATAATAATAATAATAATAATAATAATCTACATTTTAATACCCTGGAAAAGCTTGTGTCCTGCACAATACCTTTCACTCTGACAGCGAGGGGAAGCTGCAGCTGTTGTCGCAAAACTTTCTTCTAAATTCTTGACAAAAATCTCCCGTGGCCACGGCCAAAGTTTACTGCTATTTGCATACAGACTGACGCAACGCAATGCTATTTTCCTGTTTTATAAGACGACCAAAACGGCTAAGGCTTCTTTCACTGATGGCAGCAATTCATTAGGGTGTTCAAGTAATGATAAAAGATTATTTAAAGTTAGTCTCACCACTACTGTCCTCTTCGGATCTGAAATGTTGACCTGCGCTTTAAACAATGTTGACAAAAAACTGATTTTGCTTCTGTCATTACCAGTTTTTAAAAATCTACAAAATTTGCTGCTGCCTATTTATTTTACCCGTGTTTACCTTACTGTCGTATTACATATATCATAATCACAAACTTAGATCGATTCACAGGTCGTAGTGCAAAATCAAACCCATGAGTTACAGCAAATTTTAACGAAAAGGGAAAAATCTCCCTGCTATTTAGGCAAAAAAAAAAATGACTATCTTAGGTATTCATTTCAGTCCCTGCCACTGTTATAAGGGTGACCCTAAAAAGAAGAAAGTCTTTTTTTTTTTACATTTAGTAATATGTACAAAAGAAGGGGTTACTAGCTCCTTGCTCCCGGCATTTTAGTCGCCTCTTACGATACATGACTTACAGAAGAAGAATTCTTCTCTGCTTACCCATGGAGATTTGATCTATTATGTTAATTATAATTAAGTCACCGGTAGATTTAAGGTCATACGCATTTACGGTCTGACAAAACATCTCCCTAAAAACATATGTCCCATACAACGTAAACGTTGTCCAGCAAGTGTTAATGATCCTAGCAAGGTGATCCCAGCAAGGTGAACCCAGCAAGGTGATCCTAGCAAGGTGATCCCAGCAAAGTGATCCTAGCAAGGTGATCCTCAGGAAGATCCTAGCAAGGTGATCCTAGGAAGATCCTAGCAAAGTGATCCTAGCAAGGTGATCCCAACAAGGTGATCCCAGCAAGATGATCCTAGCAAGGTGATCCTAGCAAGGTGATCCCGGAAAGGTGATCCTAGCAAGGTGATCCTAGCAAGGTGATCCTAGCAAGGCAATTATGGATGTGGAATGACGTTGAGTTGTAGTGCATTGTAGTTAGAGGGAGTAGCATGTAGATATATGTGTAGGTCTCTGGGGTGTGGGTGGGCAGTGTTTTATGGTGCGGAAGAAGTGGTGGGGTGGAGCAGAAAGTGTTGTAGGGTGTGGAGGAAGTGTTGTGGGCTTTGAAGGTAGTGTTGTAGGGTGTGGAGGTAGTGAAGTGTGGTGTAGATGTCGTGTTGTGGGGTGTAGAGGAGTGTGGAGGTGGTGTAGTGGAGTGTGGAGGTGGTGTAGTGGAGTGTTGAGGTGGTGTAGTGGAGTGTGGAGGTGGTGTAGTGGAGGTGGTGTAGTGGAGGTGGTGTAGTGGGTGTCGTTATAATTCAGGCGTCGAGGCTGTGAACACAAGCTCTTCTCTCTTCACATGAAGTATTCAGCTCAGCCCAGCTGTACCACAGGTGCAGCTGTACCACAGGTGCAGCTGTACACACACACACAGTGATGTAGTGGAGGCAGGATCCTTACATAGCTTGAAGAAGAGGTAAAAATAAGCTCATGGAGCCGGGAGAGAGGACCTAGTATCGACCAGCGAAGAGACCGGGCGAGGAACTGTGAATCGACCCCTGCAACACCGTATAGGCGAGTACACACACACGCCGAGGAGAACAGACGTCAGCTACGTAATTCTCAAAAAAAGGACTTGCCTGTTTTGTAATGTAGGATGTATAGATCGTTTTATGTGAGCAACAGCTGTACTTGCAACAATCGCGAACGAGTGATAAAGGATGCATAATAAGCACAGGGAGAGTTGAATGATAGCTCTAGGCGTTTCATGTTGCAATCAACACATCATCAGGAGCTTGCAATGTAGCAGAAATAAAAACGGCTCGTTTCCCAGAACGAATCTACCTGGAGTTCCTACTCTTTTCTGCAACACTGCAAGCTCCTGATGACGTGTTGATTGAATCACGAAAGGCCTAGAGCTATCATTCAACTCTCACTTTGTTTAATTTTGCACAGCTATTGCTTATAAACTTGCAGACAAGGAAACCAGTGGATGGACGGATAGAATGACTATAATTGAACATAATAGGTAAGCCATGAAGAAATTAAATAAAGATAAATTAAATAAGAATAAATACAACTTGAAAATAAAGAATATTGAAGACAAATATGTTTGTAAAGACACACTATACTGAACATGTTTTTATAGGACTACGTTTCGCTCAGCTTAGCTTTATTGGGACTACGTTTCGCTCAGCTTTTCGCTCACTTAGTTTCTCTGAGAGTTAGGCTTCATTAGGACTACGTTTCACACTATTGCCATTATAATATTCGAGGTAATAACTGCGAAAATATTATCTGTACTATTTAAATGGCTCCTGAAAGTGAATATTCCCTGCTGCCAACGACATAATTTTCCCCTGACCACCATATAATATTCTTACCAGTTGGGGATTAATCAATAGCCACCACCTGCAGCCTCGACCTCTCCCATTACTGAATCATGCATCTCTCTCTCTCTCTCTCTCTCTCCTCTTCTCTCTCTCTCGTTTCATTCTTCCTCCTATTTCCAGGTTTATTATCTGCATATTTACGCAGTGAGGAAGATGGAAGAAGTGAAAAATCGAAGATGGAAATGGGAGAGTGGGACTTGGAGGCAGAAATACCTGAATAGAAATAAGAAAAAGAGAGAGGAGGTGTGAGAGGGAGATGCGAGGGAGGAGGAGGAAGAGGAAAAGAGGGAGGAAGGGTGGATCGGGGAGGAAAAGAGGGAGTGGAAGAGAAAGATAATGGGAAGAGACATTGGCATTAAAAACTTTAGAAACTCATAACTTTCACAGAATTTTATGATCAGTGGAAGAAAGTTTTTTGGCAGGACTTGTTTTCGCGAAACAGTAAAGTAAATGAACAAGTTATTTTTACACACGCGCGCAAACGCACACGCGCACACACACACACACACACACACACACACACAGACACACACACACAGAGGAGCTATGACTCGACCCCTGCAACCACAAATAGGTGAGCGCACACACACACACACACACACACACACACACAACACAGACTAAAACTAATCCTGACAACTATAGAAGCAGTAACACAGGAGACACGTCACAGCAGTGTTCAGATCGGGTACTAGGCCCTCAAATCAGAGAATGTACACACAATGGCAGAAACTCACTCAAAATAAGTGTATATACGTATATGTTCGGTTCGATGGCTGGACGCTAAGCTAAGCTGGGCACTAAGCCTTTTATAAATGTGCACGAGTCAGCTCGCCCACATTGTAAAATACTATGAATCTCTATTTCTATCCAAAATTATTTGTGAGGCTCTAGAATACTGAAAGGTCTCGCAAGATAAGGAAGAGATCCCAAAACAATGGAACACACGAATAAACGATAAGGAAGATGTATATGACAGAAGTGAAAGGGGGTATAATATACAGCACTGGAGAAGTGGGTGAAGGAAGATTTCAAAGTTAAAATAGGTCTCCAGAGATCCTACTAGTAAATGAGAAGAGGCTGCAGCCACAGTCTTGGAGACAGCCTCACACATGGACATACGTGTAACTAATAAGATATTGTGGCTACTATTAGTTCACCAGGCTCTTTGTAGGTGAGCGAAAGCCACAATACACGTCTTATTACATGCACATGTGTCCATTTACCTAAGAAGAAACCACGAGTCAAATTTCGAAACACAAGACTGAGAGGCATTATAAATCAGGTAAACACCCTGTGGCAACATATATATTCGAGTATACACGATCTGATACCTCTCATTTCCTAAGCTCCGTATTGTTCTTCAACGTGTTTAGCGCTTGTGAATAATAATAATGATAAATTACCTTGTTTAGAGGACAAGCAATAACGCTTTAACATATATAACAAATCAACATACATACTTCTTTTTTTACTCAAATCTTAGAAAAATCTACCATGCTCTTCCATAGTGACGGGGGATAACTAAGCATGGGTTCCTAGCACTGTGTGGGGTATACTAGAAGACCAGCGATTAGACGAGGTTTGGGTCACTGCACTGTCAGAGCGTTTCAGTACTTGTGTCAGAATTCACCAATTGCAATCTTCATTGTAATTGCCGTGTCCGGAGCTGTCCATGGTTCTGTATGAATTATGTTCTACGGGAATTTATGTAACACCACAGGAAATTATATTATGAAATATGAATTTATATTATTAAGCTCTAGAAGTTTATATGTTGCACTGTGTAAATTCTAATGTTTTATATTGTAAGGGATATAAAGATATTAGTGGTCCACTGATAAAAATAGTTTAATATATTTTGTGTGTCTTGCTTTTAGACTAATTATTATGTATTTACTAAGTATGCAAAGAATTACGAATAAATTACGCATAAGCATCGTAATGAATACAGTATCCCGTAAGACTATCACACAATTACATCCTGACACCCACAACCCACCCTAACAATTACAAACTGACCCTAACAACCACAACACTGGCATCACACGAATTTCTCCTCCTGAGTCACTTGACCAAATGGCCGCCGGAAGAGGCTCTAGTTCCCATCCGTCCAGCTGCCTCGATCTCTCAGAATTTGTTTTCCTCTTCCTGGCCAGAATGATGTTATCTTTACATGTGGGAGCCTGGAGCTGCAACTCAGAGAGAGAGCAAGGACAGTGTGAAGTATGGTGAGAGGATACACACACTCCAGCAAAATATTTTAGATTGTAATATACTTGAATAATTGATTATTATTAGTAATTTAATAATAATAATAATAATAATAATAATAATAATAATGGTATACAATACTGTCAAGTTGGTGACTAAGACACGTGTGCCTGAATATTCACATCAGACCCTAAAGACTGAGGGACTAATTGCATAACCTCCCATTATTTTCAGTATGTAATATCTGCATTGAATTAAAAAAAACATTGGTTGATGAAATATCTACATAATAAAGATGCTGAGGTGTTGCACATGTTTTAATAAATCCTACCCTCTTCCACTCGTCATTTCTTTCTTGGGAAGTAATGACATGAACATAAATTCCATAACTTACTTTCACTCTCTACTCCTTTTACCTTTTGTATTTAACATTAGGTCAGCTATTAGGACATCTATTTAATTAGGCGAATCAAACCTCTATCAATCTTTTCGTTGACTCACCCATACGGTTTTAAAGCCAAACGTCAAACAAATAGTAATAAGACTTCTATTTCCCTCCCCACACGAGTTTTATTTTAGATTTTGCCACCGAAGTGGCTAGTTTACTGTGTACTTCCATATCCATCCTGTGGACAGTAGCGCAAGAGCATATGGATACACAAAAGGCTTAGGAACTAGGCACCAAAAGGATTTATGGGAGTACATCTGGATTTATATCTACAGTTCCTTTATCTGTTACAAGCAAATTTAGGAAGTTTTCTTAATATATCTGGTATCATATTTTCATTAATAAGATATCTTGGCATGTCAACACAAGTGTGTGTGAGAGAAATAGAAAATATTGTCAACCTATAAACCAATGTCAGTTATCAATGTTAGTTGACTTTTATACATACAAATCATTCAACAATTGCTTTCTTGGGTCAAGAGTCCTTCACTAGTGTCGGCAGAAGATGCAACATCCCCCCAATGAAAAGCAGGGGTACCACGACTACGCTAAAAGACAACACAATAAGTGTAAGGGCCCAAGACTGTTCAACTGCCTCCCAGCATACATAAGGGGGATTACCAATAGATCCCTGGCTGTCTTCAAGGCACTGGACCGGCACCTAAAGTCAGCACCTGAACAGCCGGGCTGTGATTCGTACGTCGGTTTACGTGCGGCCAGCAGTAACAGCCTGGTTGATCAGGTCCTGATCCATCACGAGGCCTGGTCACAGACCGGGCCTCGGGGGCGTTGACCTCCGAAACCCCCTCCAGGTAGTGAGGGGTGGCACTGCTCAGCGGGCCGTCGCGGCCTGCTTGCCTCCCTCTACACTTGTTTACAACAGCGAGAGGTAAACATCACGGGGCACTCAGTGCCTTAATTGTAATACATTTCCATTCATTAATTTTGTGACTGAAGTCATTACTCTTGCAAAACAGTAACTTACTTAGCTAATAGGATATTAGGCCCCAGCCTCTGGATCTGTTATGTGCTTCTGTGATCTTTTGATTACCGCCCTCAAAATGGGAAACTGGTGCTTAATAAAATCATAGAACTCTGTACCTTTTCGCTTGGACCACAAACCAGGTACTTTTTTTTATATCAGGAGTACCTATATATGTTTATCTAGCTAAAATGTCGATCCTATGAATTATTATGCTTTTTATAGGTTTTTGCAGCTAGCATGAGCATGCAGCTCAGGAGTTGTGATGCTCGGAGGGTCGAGTCCCAACACGCGGGACAGGAAACATTAATATCACTTGCATGGACCTTCGTACCTTCCTTGCCACACAGTCTACCTCGAGGGTGCTCGTTGGGAGGAAGTAGGGGGCAACCAAGCTGTAGGTAGAGAGCTGCAAGGAAGTTGTAGGGAGGGTACTGCATCTGAGCTGTGAGGTGGGAAATTAGGTCTTGACCTCTAATGTTCTATGGAGAGGGGGATAAGTAGGTTCTGCTATCCTGTGTAGATGAGGTCACTATCCTGTGTGGAGGAGGGGGAGGAGGTCCTACTGTCCTATGTATAGGTGGGAAGATTCACTATCATGTGTGTGGTGAGAAGATGAAGTCCTGCTAGGCTGTGTGCAGAGAGATGAGGTCCCAGTATCCTGTGTGACGAATAATGAGGTCCTACTATTCTTTGAGGAAGAAGATAAGGAGACCCTTCTATCCTTTGGAGGAGGACGAGGAGGTCTTACTAGCCTGTGTTCATGGAAGTTCGACTAACAAACTGTAATGAAGACAAATAACAAGTAGTGATTACTCACACGTATATAAGCAATACAACTGGAAATTTTCCTTGCTGACTTACGATGGATATTTATGATTTTATATAAATTTTAAACATCATTTGTTCAGTGCAGACACAAATATAACACGACTATCGTGTTCTTGCACCTCTTCTAGTGAAGCCCGAATTGGAAATATAACAAAGAAAAAGTTCCTTTTTAACATATTGTAAAGTGCCTTTATACACCTGAGAATAAGTGAATATATTTAGGACATTTTTATTCTCCTTCAGTGATCATACATTGCTGAATCTTCATTACATAAAATACTGCCTTGTTAAAATTTGCGTACCCGCATTACACACTACTCTGATCTATATGACATCCTACGAGGATAGAGCAAGAGGTATTTTCAAGTAGGTTTCTGTCAACAGTCATAGTTTCTCTTGATTGATTTACAAAAAGTGAGTTCATAAATTATAAAAGAACGAGGCTTCCGGACGTCATACATTATAAAAAAAGAGGCTTCCGGACGTCACCGCAGCGGAGGTGACGTCCGGAAGCAACTCCGGGTTAATTCTAGGTAAATAAGTACACAATTAAATAAGACGGTATTTCTTATGAAGCCGATGAGAAAATGCATATTTTGCAAAGACATTTGCCTCTCATTAGTTGGATGTGCATTATCGTCCGAAGAGACGAAACGGCGCTAAAATTGGTGAGAGATTGAACTGAGCTGGACACTGTACACGTCCCCCCAGTGAAGGTGCTCATTTATTCTTATGACTTGCGACGTGATGCGCCTCTCCTAGCCGTACTCTTTTTAGCCTCTATCCTCCTCTCTCTGACTTTTACCAGTATATTTTCTCCTGTCTGTTTACTCTTTCCTTCCCTTTATTCTATCTCTTCCTTGCTTCATCTCAATTTCACTTTTGTCGCCATTTCAGGTTTCCTTTCATAGTCTCTTCCATGTTTCCTCTTTCATCTGATACTCTCTCTCTGTTTTATGATTTCTTTCATACTATTTTCTCTCTCCATACTCTTTCCTCTGTTCTTCCTTTTACCCTTTCATCTATCTCCCCTGTGTCCTGATCTCTTTCCGATTTCATGCATTATTCCCAAGGTTTGACTAACCAATATTTCTCTAGATGTAACAGTATAGACCAGACACTCTAGCAGTGTACTCACCTGTTTGTATTTGCAGGGGTCGATTTGTAGCTCCTGGCCCGCCTTTTCGCTGGTTGCTATTACGTCTACACTCTCCCTGCTCCATGAGTTTTATCGTACCTCTTCTTAAAGCTATGTATAGATCCTGACTTCACTACATCCCTTTCCTAATTGTTTCACAACCTGACAACTGTATGACTGAAAAAATACTTCCTAACTTCCCTGTGACTCAACTGAGTTTTCAACTTCCAGTTGTGACCCCTTGTTGCGGTGTCCCATCTCTGAAACATCCTGTCCCTAACCACCTTGTGAAAGTTTGTGTGTGTGTGTGTGTGTTTTTTTTTTTTTAGTTATTAATTGTCAAAGGAACTTGTCGATAGATACTTTCTTGATTAACTACACATTAGTACACTTACAAGTTAGTACACTTACACGCTAGTACTTTTACACGCTGGTACATTTGTACGCTAGTGAACTTACACGTTCGTACACTTACACTTCAGAGAAAGAATGGGAGGCAAGAAAGAGTAGTGTGACGGGAGATGGGAGGGGGACGGGAAAGGGGGGAGAGGAGGAGTTGTAAGGTGGGAAGAGATGATTTTAAATTCACTTTCAAGTCTCTTATTCGTAAATGTCTCTCTCATTACTTAACGTTTTCTTTAATGAGATGGACCATTTGAACTCATTACGTTTTCTTTGATTAGTCTCTGAAGTCTTGGAGCGGAAAACTTCGGATGGAGTTGGTAATTTTCGGCTTGAACTCCTTCAAAATGAAATTGATTTAATTGGGACGTTCTCTTTTTATCATAGTATGGACTGGTGTCGAACTCACGCATTTACTAATCCATTGAAATATAAAGCGCCCTCTGTATGTTGATAAACTTTGTACCAGATTTTGGGAGATGTTACTTACTTACTTACAATAGTAAGTAACTCTTGTCACTGACTTGTTTTGGGTTATCCTAGGTAATCTACACGTATGTTCCTATATATCATAATTTATGTAACTGTATTTATGTGTACCTGAATAAACTTACTAAGGTACACGTAAGTACAATTGTCATACATAGTTTAACGTATGTGTAAATTACCTAGGATAACCCAAGAAAGCCAGTCAACGTGAATTACTTCCAATATAGTATACGCTTATTTCCAGTATATTGTCAGATATAGCTATCTACTCCATTTCAGAGAAGACAGTCCAAGTGTTACTGGCATTCCAGGCAGCGTAGATGCTTCATCGGTTCAATGAAGACTGTCAACTACCTCCGTAAGTTTTATAGTTCTGATATCTAAGTAGTTTTTTTCTTGGGGGGAATCAATACATTGCATACACGATTTTTTTTACACGAGTCATGAGTACACCCAGTTGATACTGGAGATTGTATATGTATTACATTAGTATATAGATTTAACAGAGGATAACCCAGGAAAGTCGAACAATGGGATTAATTTCCACTGGAGTCCTTGTTCTCACACACATGCACACACACACACATATATATATATATATATATATATATATATATATATATATATATATATATATATATATATATATATATATATATATATATATATATATATATGCAAACAGGCCCCCGTCTGGGTCTGGCTCCGTGGTAAAGTACTGTGGACTCTGATACAGAGATTGCAAGTTCGAGTCCTGCTGTGGACGTAGAGACAATGTTTGCATACACACACACACACACACACAAATATATATATATGTACTCACCTAATTGTGGTTGCAGGGGTCGAGACTCAGCTCCTGGCCCCGCCTCTTCGCTGTCTGCTACTGGGTCTCTGCTCTCCCTGCTCCATGAGCTTTATCATACCTTGTCTTAAAACTATGTATGGTTCCTGCCTCCACTATATCTTTCTCTAGTCCATTCCACTTCCTGACTACTCTGTGGCTGAAGAAATGTTTCCTGACATCCCTTTGACTCATCTGAGTCTTCAGCTTCCAGTTGTGTCCCCTTGTTTCTGTGTTCCCTCTCTGAAACAACCTGTCACTATCTACCTTGTCAATTCCCCGCAGTATTTTGTATGTCGTTATCATGTCTCCTCTGACCCTTCTTTCCTCCAGTGTTGTTAGTCCTATTTCCCTCAACCTTTCTTCATAAGACAGACCCCTGAGTTGTGGAACTAACCTTGTCGCAAACCTTTGCACTTTCTCTAGTTTCCTTACGTGTGTACTCACCTAATTGTACTCACCTAATTGTGGTTGCAGGGGTCGAGACTCAGCTCCTGGCCCCGCCTCTTCGCTGTCCGCTACTGGGTCTCTGCTCTCCCTGCTCCATGAGCTCTATCATACCTCGTCTTAAAACTATGTATGGTTCCTGCCTCCACTATATCTTTCTCTAGACTATTCCACTTCCTGACTACTCTGTGGCTGAAGAAATGCTTCCTAACATCCCTTTGACTCATCTGAGTCTTCAGCTTCCAGTTGTGTCCCCTTGTTTCTGTGTTCCCTCTCTGGAACATCCTGTCCCTGTCTACCTTGTCGATTCCCCGCAGTATTTTGTATGTCGTTATCATGTCTCCTCTGACCCTTCTTTCCTCCAGTGTTGTTAGTCCTATTTCCTCAACCTTTCTTCATAGGACAGACCCCTGAGTTGTGGAACTAGCCTTGTCGCAAACCTTTGCACTTTCTCTAGTTTCTTTACGTGCTTGACCAGGTGTGGGTTCCAGACTGGTGCTGCATATTCTAGTATGGGCCTGACGTACACGGTGTACAGTGTCTTGAACGATTCCTTGTTTAGGTAACGGAACGCTAATCTTAGGTTTGCCAGTCGCCCATATGCTGCCGCAGTTATCTGGTTGATGTGTGCCTCCGGAGACGTACTTGGCGTTATACTCACCCCAAGGTCTTTCTCCTTTGCCGAGGTTTGTAGCCCTTGTCCACCTAGCCTGTACTCTGTCAGCGGTCTTCTTTGTCCTTCTCCGATCTTCATGACTTTGCATTTGGTGGGATTGAATTCGAGAAGCCAGTTGCTAGACCAGATGTCAAGCTTGTCCAGGTCTGTTTGAAGTCCTGCTTGGTCCTGTGTGTGTGTGTGTGTGTGTGTGTAAGAATGAAGTGTTAGTGGCCCAGTGGGCAGCATAAATTAGCGCAACGGGCAGCATACTCTGGTGAATCGGGCAGCATACCTTGATGAAGCGAGCAGCATACCCTGGTGCAGCGAGCAGCATACCCTGGTGCAGCGGGCAGGATACGCTGGTGAAGCGGTCAGCACTTCTCCAACACTATTATTGATCCTCTTCCTCCAACGCTCGCCACCATCAATCCACCAACAATGACCACCATTACGGAGCTGCTCCGCCATCTTTCAGCAGAGGGGATGAAGGGGTAGAGAGTGAGGGGGAAGGGGTAAGGTGCTGGCACTGAACCCGTGCCAGAACTGCCACCATCCTTTCCAGCCTCCCCCATCACCTTGAGAAAACATTACGCCTTTTCTGACCCCCTCATCCCATCCTTCGTCCATTCTTCTGCCTTTAAGCCAACTCTCTCTCTCATATATATATATATATATATATATATATATATATATATATATTTCGTATTTTTACCCTCAATAACCAACGTTGAATTTTTAACATGGTACAACATACTCTACTCACATAATGGGCTTTGACGTCGCGGCTCTTTATTTTGCAGTTTTTTAAAGCTTAAATTATATTTGGCAGAAACATTTTAGTTGACCGATGGAGTGAGAGTTGAGCATCCTTACCCCTCCACCTCATCAACCATTTTCCTCTCTCCCCTCCGCTTCTCTATACTACCATTCCCTACTCCCCCATTACTCCTGTTCCACTTTTCTTCCGTTTTCTTTTGTCTCCCTCTTCCATTCCGCCTTTACCAATCCGCTCTCCATCCACTGCCCCATTTTTCCACCCCCTTTATCTCTATACCCACCCCTCCCTTCTTCATACCCTCCATCCATTTTAGACTTTGCAGTTGCACCTATCCCTCCCCCCATTACTCCTACTCAGTACATTTCCCCTCCCACCCTTCCTCCCCATCCCTCTCTCCCTCCCTCCCCGGGTATATAATGACACTTGGAAAACTAAGATAATTTTATATAAATCGTCCAGTTCGTAAATAACAATATTAGTC
Organism: Cherax destructor; assembly: GCA_009830355.1. Taxonomy (NCBI): domain Eukaryota; kingdom Metazoa; phylum Arthropoda; class Malacostraca; order Decapoda; family Parastacidae; genus Cherax; species Cherax destructor. Next base: position 94,761 of record WNWK01003243.1, on the reverse strand, counting down.
GTTTCCTTATAACGTGTGTTGGGACTTGGGGAAAGAAATTGTGTGTTCTCCAGAGACACAGTCATATAAATCCCACGCAAATGGCACAAGTTCCTGCATCTTTCTCTCTCTTTCTCTCCCCTCCTCCCACGGTGGAAAGATATGAAGGTGTGAGGGAAATAAAAGAGGGGGAGGAAAGTGGGAGAAGTAGAAGAAACAAAAGAGGGGTGGATTGAAAACAGAAAGGGGGAGAATAAGGGAGGGGGGAGGAAGTGAGGAGCCTGAGAAAGTGTTATGCAAGTTGTTATCTTGGAGTCTTGTGCTTGGGCATCACACTGGCCAAATAGATTATTATGGCGACGCAGATAAAAACAATAAAAGATCACAGGGCAAAAGATGCCTGTCAGTGGCCGCACTCGGCGACCACTGGAAGGGTGATAGAAAACACTGTGAAACACAAGAGGTATCAAAATTAAACCATAATATCACTGACAATAACAGGTAGGAAAGCACAAAGAGGACTGGCCATGCTAAAACATTCATGGCTTAAAACATGTGCATACAATACTCCTGATCGCATCACATAGCTGTGACATACCTGTTGTATATCCCGGTACACTACACGATTAGAACGGGTACTGGGAAAAATCTAGCTACAATAAACTGAAGTTTTCCCAACGGTAAATTATACCCCAAACACATCAGCCTGTCTTCACAAAGCACCATCCAGCAACTGACCGAATTATTGAAACATGGCCGCAACATAATAGATTTACAAATGACACCCTCTTAGTCTCACTATCTCCTAATAACAGCCAAAATCTGAGTTTTTACAGCGAGGCAGTATAACATAACTTCCTTCAATTATTACATCACCTGGAACGAGAGATTATTTTTAACAAAGCTAGTTACATCAGCAGTGTCCTCGTATCCTATTCTATGTGACAGTTACATAGTGTGGAAAAGAGAGAGTAACTGTTTCTCTGTTATATTTCATTACGCAGGATGGGACACAGTGTTGATAACTGCCAGAGGCTCTGAGCTGGGAGACTTCAGTAAGGCGCTGAGGGTATCGCCAAGTACTCCTTCAACGGGAGGGAAGGTAAGAGATGCAGGGGGAAGGGACGGGGGTGAATTTCACACAACCCCTTCCTCTTCAAACAAATCCCAGCCGCCTTGAGTGTGACATTTTAAATAAATTACATTTTTTTGGGCACAATTATCACAGATATTAAATAAAAGCAAATTCTACACAAATGACTCGCACATAGGACTGGTTGGTCCAAGTCGTACCGAAACGTCGTCATAAGTTTCTATGTCCGGGTTATTTGTGTATTGTTGCAGTGACGGTATTGTGCCTTTTTGTTCTTTATTCTCCTGTGACTCATACGTTGCAGTTCCCAGATGCTCCTTGCAGACACACATTACCAAAATGCAGCTGTACAAGCTAATCAAACACACAATACATGTACACTCTCTCTCTCATATATATATATATATATATATATATATATATATATATATATATATATATATATATATATATATATATATATATATATACATATAAAAATATGAAACATATAAATAGACGCTTTCGTGACTACTACAATGTGAGTAGTCACGAAAGCGCTTGGAATTCTTCTATTTTTTCATAGTGGTTGTTTTGCATATTTTGATATCACCTGTTTACTGTGATCTTTTTGCATATATATATATATAATATTTAAACTGATTATGAAAACTGGTGATCTTGCCAGCCAGATCAAACAGTTAATTATCCCGTAACAGGGCGAGAGTAGAGGGAAAAGATGAAACAGAGGGAGAAAGAGTTGGAAGGATTTACAGAAGCCAGGAAATCGGTGATCATTCATCAACACACAGGCATTCATTATTAAAAAAAATATCACAGAGTGTCCTTCCAAAATGTTTTCATCGAGGTCCCTGGAGAATTCTCGGTAAATGGGAGAGTAGAGTTGTGCAGCTCTTCCCCTATGATCGTGTAGTGAATGTTTATTTGTTTACCGAGTTTAAAGACTGTCGACTGCACGGGAGTCGTTAAAGGTTGAGTACAAGCTTTGCACTACCAGGTAAAAATACTTTATTTGCTAAAATATGGACTGAAGTGAAACTCTCAGCATTTATATAGTGAAATATATACACCTCTGTAGTGAAACTCTCAGCATTTATATAGTGAAATATATACACCTCTGTAGTGAAACAACTACAGATCTTGTTCTAAAATAATTTTGGACTTATTGAGGAATGAGGATGCAAAAGGAATACTGTATATATATATATATATATATATATATATATATATATATATATATATATATATATATATATATATATAGGTACCACATCTAGAACTTTATTGGGGACCCTCATCCTCAGAGAAGACGATAAACGTACCTCAGGGAAAACTCGAGGTTCTCCCCGGAGCTGTTTGAATATTTTCTTCTCCTACCACCCCTATATATATATCATATTATATATATATTATATATATAATGTGTACTCACCTAGTTGTGGTTGCAGGGGTCGAGTCATAGCTCCTGGCCTGCTCATATAATTTATAATTTTTCCGTCACAATTCGTGTGAATTGTGACATTGTTGACAACGATGTCAGTGCCGATGACGGAAGTGAAAGAGGAAGAGCACGTAGAAGCATTATTCTTCATCTTATTATTATTATTCTTATTATTATTATTAGTAGTAGTAGTAGTAGTATTCTAAGCCCGTGGGGGTCATACAGCTCCTGGGAAATGAGAGATAACTTGGTTTGATCCGAGGAACAAGAGGGTATCTTCAGTTCCTTTGATCAAGACCCCTTGGGTAGCATCAGAGCATCCCGTTTCCCTATGAAGGGGATGGGAAGCACCAGCAACATTAGGCAGAGGAGCAGGAAGAGTCATCTCCGAATCATATTTACCTTTGTAGAGTGAAAGCCAGAGGTGTTGTTCACACCCTGAGCTCTTACCCTGCATTCAGACCCCAGCCTTAAGTAGCTACTGTGAAATACAGTATTTTGCTGAAGTTCAAAGAGCTTCAGCATCGTTATATGATGAAAGTAAGACACTAATGTTGTACGCAGGTAAGATACATCATTGTACGCAGGTAAGATACATCATTGTACGCAGGTAAGATACATCATTGTACGCAGGTAAGATACATCATTGTACGCAGGTAAGATACATCATTGTACGCAGGTAAGATACATCATTGTACGCAGGTAAGATACATCATTGTACGCAGGTAAGATACATCATTGTACGCAGGTAAGATACATCATTGTACGCAGGTAAGATACATCATTGTACGCAGGTAAGATACATCATTGTACGCAGGTAAGATACATCATTGTACGCAGGTAAGATACATCATTGTACGCAGGTAAGATACATCAATGTACGCAGGTAAGATACATCATTGTACACCGAAACGATGTCTCCATCACTGCATCGTTTCCAGCAGAGATTTAGACACACCATTTTTGGATAACGAGATAGTGGACATCACTGTTACCTGCGACCTGAGGCTCCTCAGTGACAGGGCCAACGGCACCCCTATCGCCTGAGAGTAAATATCTCTGCCTCCAGTCACAGAACCATTAACGATGCGCCAACTTGTGTTATCATCGACGTTTACTGATAAGCAAAATACCCATTAACCAATCAGAACAACAAAGAGGAGGAACCGTAGAGATTGAGAGGCAAGATGAGGAGGAAGAAAGAGATTGAGGAAGAGGAAGAGGAAGAAAGAGGAGAGCGAGAGGAGGAAAGATAAGGAGCGTGAAGAGGAAGAGCAAGCAAAAGGAGGGTGAGGAGGAAAATTAAGGAATATGAGTAGGAAAATTAGAAAGAGGAAGGAGTAGGAGGACGAGTGTGAGGATTGGAGGGAGGATTGGAGGGAGGAGGAGAACTACATGGGTCGTATATCAGGAATAATAGTTCCTGTGGGGTGTTATTACAGCGGCCATGCCGACACCTACTTCCAAGTAAGTGAGAGATGTAACTTTGGAGGGCAGGAGGGATGGGACAGAAGGGTAGATGGGAAGGGGCATCTCAGGAGGGAAGGGGAGGATATAGGGAAGTATTGGTTTGGAAACAGAGTAGTCGATGAGTGGAACAGTCTGCCTAATAGGGTCATTAAAGCTAAAGCCTATCACCAGCATCAGCAAAAGCCGAGAGGAGTATAGATGGCACGGGGCCATTGAAGGAATAATGCTCATCTGAGGAAGGTAGAGAGAGAGTGTTACAGGAGAGAAGAGGTAGAGGGAATGAAAAGGAAGTAATGGAGAGGCTGCCTATGTGGCAGGAAGAAAAAAACAAAGGGTACAGAGATTGATAGAAAGAATGGAAAGACAAACGAGGGAGGATGGAAAACAATAAAAGCGAAATGGAGGGGAGTGAGAGGAAGCAGAGCCGCAGAGAACACTAAATATGTAGATATATGGTAAAATGGGAGATATAACACACTTGGGGAGAGAGAGAGAGAGAGAGAGTCTGGGAGGGAGTGTAGTATTCAGAAACTACATTGTGTATTTTCTCTAATAAAAGTGGCGTTGTCGAAATATTCAGGTGTAGAGGGAGAGAGTTCATGAATCTTGTCACAACCTCAGAACAGGACCTGTTTTCTGCCTTCAGAAATTGTTTGCTCTTCGAGTCCACGTTCTCAGCGGCACACCTGCCAGTGGCACACCTGCCAGTGGCACACTTATCAGTGGCACACCTGCCAGTGGCACACCTGCCAGTGACACCTGCCAGTGACACACCTGCCAGTGACACACCCGCCAGTGACGCACTGATAATGACTTTAAAGTCTTTGCTAAACTAAACACTGTGTAGAGCAGTGTATTTATAGAAGACTTTTCATTACACAGGAATTTATCAGTATATCTAATTTTCTACCTTTCACGTTGTATTCTTACCGTTTTTACAGTTATCTAGTAAAGCTTCTTGAATTTCTGGTGCAAGGGAATCAATATAATACAGTAAATTTCTTACATAAATATTTTGAGTTCTTCAGTACTCATTGCTTGGAAGTTATCGCCCCAACAGACAGTAATGTTCAAAGTGAATATTTAAAAAAAAAAATAGCATTTATACTAATTATCGACAATGAAGCCTCACCTGGGGATTCAGTTTAACAAGCCTCATTCCCCGAGTAATCTCTATACAAGGGTGTTCAATATTCACTTTAGCCCTTCGTTTACCTGCTCGTATGAGGTCATTTTTCTCTCGCTGCCTGACTTGCGTATTACCCGTAACCAGCGATCTCCTGCAAATTGCAGTGGTGAGGTGTAATTTTTCCTGCATTCACTTGCTGGATGATGAACCGATGCTGTCTCTGCCTTCGTCAGAATAATTAGGAGATATTCCTTAGCAGCCATACCGCGGGTTCGAACCCCATTACGATTTCTTGAGTCATACCAAGTTTCCCTAAGAGCCATGCCATAGTTCTCATAAACCACACATTGCCAATCAAGGCAACGCCGAGGTTTCTTATGAGGTTCATCAAAGTTAATTAAGTTCCACGCCAGTTCTTCCCTAAGTTATACCCCTGACCCCCACCAGTGTTACTTAAGACACGCACATCACAACACCAAAGGTATAACACGGTACCTTAATAACCCCACAAGCCACATTAGTCCGCATTAAGGTTTTTGAAAGCCACTCCAGGACACACCATTGTCTTCTAGCAGCCACACCAGTCTGTATTATTGCCACTGACATGTATATATACGTGTCCATCACCCATAAACGATACGCCAGTTCAGTGACGATACATTTCAATTGATGTTCATTCGAATTCACTTCAGCGTCCTGTTGAGATGTCCAGTTAGCTGGGGCTCGTCGAAGTATGACTTTCAATAATAGTAGTCAAAGCATTCGGCTGGATTCGAATCGTGGGCATGATGGGACGTATGAGTAAGTTTCCTTACTCCTTTACTTGTATTTATCTAGCAGTAAATAGGATGCGAAGAGAGAAATAGGATGCGAAGAGAAGAATATAACAACGATTGTGCAGAGTTGAAAATCGTTGGAAAATGGTGTAACATGATTTTTACTTACCTGATGATGGACTAGGGAATCATCGTCTCCGAAGTTCGGTCCTGGATCGGGCCTTCCAGACCAGTGAGGCTGTTGGTGTTCTCCTCACGCAGTTAAAGGTAGTTATCATTGCCCGACTAACTATTCATCTTCAGGAATTTGTCAGGTTTCTTCTTGAAGATTTAGAATCTTGGGGTCATAGGTTATTATAAAGAAGTAAGGCGATACATCTTGAAGACAAGATATGGGATGCAGATTGATATAACTCTTCGCTCTGTATACAGCTTTATCACTTTATCAAGATGACTTGATAAAGTTCTAAACAAAGCGAGAGACTGTCCCAATAAAAAAAAAAACTGCAACCTGTATCCTATCTTCACTCTTATCAGCACTATGACCTGTCGGATCCTACCCTGATATATCATTAACTCAAATCTTCAGTACTTTATATTATTAAAAACACGGGAAATTAAAAATAAAATAAAAATGAAAATCTCATCACATCTTGAAATTACCTAATACTGTATGAGTGCCGGGGCTCGACTCTGTGTCCTTGCGATTACAAGTCCACGACTATACTGACTTAGCCAAGATCACAAACGAATAACATGAAAAATAATGCAGCAGCTTGTCAAACCTCGATAGGAATATAATTCACTCAAACAAATCATCAGCATAGCAAAGTTTCAAGTCTTTGACACTGACTTCCACCACCGATACACGTCATAGGCGGCTAGGAGACAGACTTTATTATATAGTATTAATGGTATACAAAACCGATAAATAAATGGTTTGTTTTCAATCGTGTCATTACGATTTCGTGAGTCATAGCAACCATCTCCCACTGAGGCAGGGGAGGCAAGGAAGGCAGGAAGGCAGGGGAGGCAAGGAAGGCAGGGAAGGCAGGGTGGCCCACAAAATAAGAAACGTCAGACTCGGTGATCCAAAAATACCCAAGTGCTTCCTATGTGTCTTATTTATGAACTTACTCTCCCGCGACAGGAGCAACAAGAAGCAAATTATCCGAGTCATATTTTAACCATAATTAAAATTCCTATCTAAGCAGCAAGAAACAGAAAACCCCACGTTTTGTTTTAGTCTTACGTTGTAACCAAGAGCGGTCGCTACCCTAGACCACGCATCATGAATCAGAACAGTAAAGAAAAAATGGAAGTCACAGTAAGCACCATAGCGGCAAAACTAACCCACAAATAGAAAATTATTTCTAAGGAATGTTTCCGTCTATCCTGGACCCCCATGTAGACAATATAATGGCTTGGTAATCCCCGTATCGTCGCCCAACTTTTTTCTCTCTCCAATTTCTGGGTTGTGAACCAGAGTACAATTTCTGAACTTGCGTCTTCTACTAGGTACAATCGCAAGCAAGCAGCGTCTCGCTGGCTCCTGCTTGTCAACAACGGAGGTAAAGTCCCCAAGCAAGCAGCGTCTCGCTGGCTCCTGCTTTTCAACAACGGAGGTCAGTCCCCAAGCAAGCAGCGTCTCGCTGGCTCCTGCTTTTCAACAACGGAGGTACAGTCCCCAAGCAAGCAGCGTCTCGCTATCTCCTGCTTGTCAACAACGGAGGTACAGTCCCCAAGCAAGCAGCGCCTCGCTGGCTCCTGCTTGTCAACAACGGAGGTACAGTCCCCAAGCAAGCAGCGCCTCGCTGGCTCCTGCTTGTCAACAACGGAGGTACAGTCCCCAAGCAAGCAGCGCCTCGCTGGCTCCTGCTTGTCAACAACGGAGGTACAGTCACCAAGCAAGCAGCGCCTCGCTGGCTCCTGCTTGTCAACAACGGAGGTACAGTCCCCAAGCAAGCAGCGCCTCGCTGGCTCCTGCTTGTCAACAACGGAGGTACAGTCCCCAAGCAAGCAGCGCCTCGCTGGCTCCTGCTTGTCAACAACAAAGTGGTTTACGGGTTTTGCTTCCTGCTGACCCACCCTCATTACTTCGTCTTCGAAAAAGCGCGACGGCCGCCGACGAGGTGCAACGCCTGAACGACTGGCAAACAACGATGTGCGACGCCTGGACGACTGGCAAACAACGATGTGCGACGCCTGGACGACTGGCAAACAACGATGTGCGACGCCTGGACGACTGGCAAACAACGATGTGCGACGCCTGGACGACTGGCAAACAACGATGTGCGACGCCTGGACGACTGGCAAACGACGGTGTACGACGCCTGGACGACTGGCAAACAACGATGTGCGACGCCTGGACGACTGGCAAACAACGATGTGCGACGCCTGGACGACTGGCAAACAACGATGTGCGACGCCTGGACGACTGGCAAACGACGGTGTACGACGCACTGAGTGACGATATATAACGAGGTGTGTGAGTGATGGATATGCAAGGGGTATTATAAAATGGCATATGTTATTCAGTTACAAAGACTACAGCATGGGTCTTTCAAGGGGGTGCCTTGATGCAGATAAAAGGACTCTCAGACCAAAAAATCAGAGCTACCCCTCCCCTTCCTAGGATTAAATCTGAGTACTTTGCCTTCCCAGACGCTGTCAGTCTCTGAAAACAGAGTTTTTCATGCAATGATTTTACTGCATGATTACAAAAAACCCACCAGTGCCTCCGATGCTTATGTCAGCACTTCACTGGTCGTGCTGGGATCAGAGCTATTTCCTCAGGGACAATGCACTACGAATTACGTAGGGAAATAATTCAATAACAAATCTTAAATAACGGGAGTAAAGAAGTGGAGAGATTCCTCGCTCTAAACTTTTGTGATGCAAGTCAAAATGCGCTGGTACTGACGTGGTAAGGCGGACCCACAACTTTGCTGCATTGATACTCTGAAAGAGGCTCCCATTGGTATCTATATGGAAGGTGTCAGCCTCCGACTCCGCCTCACGCACACTTCATCTCCTTTACGCTCGTCTTCGTGGGTGTTAATGTTTACGAACAGTGTGGGCTGCAGAAGGCTCACTCGGTGAAATAGAGTAAGCCAGCCGTTCAGAAGCAAATGCTGGAAAGGCTGAGCCGACGTCACTGAGTCAGGGATCTGGTAGGCTCTGTCCTAAAGGCGCTCTCTCGTTGGAATTCGTGGCGGCCTCGCGCGTGCTAGCTTCACCAAGTATCAACACCTCTCGTCTCAACACAAATCGGAATATAAAATTAATTTTCCAACACTTTGAAGTACGTTTATTTCTGAACGATGTTAGCCGACATCAAATTTAAATATTCTAGGTTACTCTAAAATAACCTTAATCTAGCTGTAATTAAACGTCAAAGAAGATTTTTTTAGTTACTGGACACGGAGGGTTAATAATTCAGGATAATCCAAGAGAGCCAAGTATGGCTCATTTCCACTGGTGACAGCAGGGAAGCCATCATTGTCTAAATAAGTGAAAACCACATCCTCGTTGTTTAAGGCAAATTTAAGATTGGATAAACAAAATATTCAAGCCGTAAAGCTGCGACTTTATATTGGTCCAATAAGAACCAAAAATCCCCCCCCCCAAAGTATGATTTGTGTGTGTGTGTGTGTGTGAATCATTCCGATTGCATCTACCAGAGAACTAGCCTTGGTTAAACTCTTGCACCGGTCATCTTTAGTTGAGTCACAACATACATTTTGGTCTTTCATGTATAAATGCTCATTTCCCAGCCACGTTCGCTCGTCTGTAATCCTTCCATAATGATTCTGACGCTAATCTTGTGGCGAAGCGACCACCATTATCCTCCGCACTGACTCATCGACACCAAAGATCCTGCCGCCACGGAGTCCTTGGAGGCAGGATAAACAAGTGATAAATTTTGAGGAGGAAGGACGAAGGAACCAGCAAATAATAGCTTCAACAAAGGCTTCGTGGTTTGCCAAAAGCAGCAGCAGAGACTTTATTGTGGCACAGATTTGCATTCCTTTATCCCCGCCATAACATTATGCCTCACTCTCCCGTCTACATCAAGGTATGGCGAGTCTCGCTCTTCATCCCAACGTAATCTCTCACACTCATATACCCGCAAAACCATTGTGACAGACTCTCACACTTCTATCTCCACCACGACTGACAGATTCATACTATCTTCTATCTCTGCCAAAACACTGGTTACTCCGGTAAACTTTATCTTTAATTAACCAGCTTAAAGAATATAATGAATTTTCTTAAACAATGTTATATCAATGTAAATTAAAAAAAAAATTGTCTTACATTTAACAGAAGGAAGAAGCAAGTGTTTCTTCGATAAGAAAACCACTTTGTATACAGGTACTAAACACGTGTGATTTTAAAGGTAAAGGAATATAACTGTCTTGTACAGAGAGGGAAAAAACCCGCTCAAGCTAATTAATATATATTTAACAAAACACATGTGCTTCAAAAAGCGTAAAAATATTCCAGTATTTTAACATTTAGACATTTAATTGGAACACAGTCTGCCCCACTAAATTCAGGTTCAGAATTCTCACTTAAACGAGACTGAGCGCAACACCTGATTTCATACTAAATTAGACTCGAGGAATCACCCATCCCCATCAGATCCTAAATACTTGCATTGCTTCAAAACAGTGGAATAGGTGAGTGTATAAAAAAATGTATGCATTTTTTATATAGTTTATTCTGGGATGTTTAACGACGGCCCGCGATTGCGGACGAAGGTTCAAGCCTCCAGCAGTCCTTCCTCTGACTGACGCATGCTGGCTTAGCGCCTCACGAAATACAACATCAACATAGTTTATCCTGGGCATCATCTGCTTCAGTAGCAACGCCAGTTTCATGTTCTTAGCACTTTATTCATTATTTCAGTCCCAATTTTGCCACAGCTTACTCACCTTATTCCTTACCTCAGTCCCTGCCTTTCTTGCCTCAGGTTATCCATCATATTCATTACCTCAGTTCCTATCTTGCCTCATGGCACTCACCGTATCACCCATCCTCATTATTTGATGCGAATTCTAACTAATTCGAACAAACAGCTTTTAAATGTCCCATTTTACGACACGGGTTTACAGTAGGTCGCTCTTGCCTCTACCAAATACTGGACCACTATGACATGATCTTGGATGCACTGGAAGACAAACAAAATGCAGATGAAATGCGATCATGGCCTAATAGAACCAAAAATGCGTGCACAAGAAATAACTGGAAAATGGGGTAGATGCATTTTTAACTTTTTAATAAAACACAAAGAGTAATAATAAAAATAGAGTTAGGTCAAAGGCTGCCACAGTGAAAAGCTCTGTAACCAAAGGCACAGTATTCGCTACCACCCTTTTCCTCATCCTCATATCTGACAGATAGGATGTAAATCATAACAATTTATCATCCTTTGTAGACGATACCAGAATTTGCATGAGTGTCATCCACTGAGGACACTAAATCTCCAAGCGGATATAGACCAAGTCTTCCAGTGGGCCGCACAAAACAATAGGATGTTGAATGTAGACAAATTTAGTTTTTTACTCCATTATAGAAAACTTTAGTAAATAAAAGCTAGAACGGAGTATAAAAGTATTTCTAAGGACTCAGTAAAGTGAAAAACTAACGTAAAGGAATTAGGAGTGATAATGTCGGAGGATCTCACGTTCAAGGATCTCAATGGTGTCGTCATTATCACAACCATGAGAAAAATGATTGGATGGATAATGAAAACTTTCAAAACAAAAGATTCCAAGCCAATGGTGATCTTTAAATCACTTGCTCTCTCTAAGCTAGAATACTGCTGTACACTAACAACCCCTTTCAAGGCAGGTGAAGCTGCTGACGTAGAGAATGTAAAGAACTTTCACTAGACATATATGTTCAGTCAAGCACTTAATTACTGGGAACGTTTGAAGTCCCTTGACTTGTACTCCCTGGTACGCAAGAGTGACTGATACATAACTTTACACCTAAAAAAGTCTAGAGAAATTAATCCCACATCTGCGCACACAAATCACTAAATTTGAAAGCAAAAGACTCAGCAAACGGTGCAAAATACGCCCAGTGAAAAGTATGGGGTGCCATGAGTACACATATAACACAGTAATTGTAAGGAGCCCAAGACTATTCAACAGTTTCTCACCATACGTAAGGGGGATTACCAATATACCCCTTGTTGTCTTCAAGAGTGAACTGGATAAATTCCTAAAGTCAATTCCTGATTAACAGAGCTGTTGTTTGTACGCTGGACTGTTTGTGGCCAGCAGTAACAGCCTCTTTGATCAGGTCTTGTTCCACCAGCAGGCCAGGTCATTGACCTGGCCTCGGGGGCGTCGACCCTCGGAACACTCTCCAGGTAGACTCCAGGTAAATATATACCTAAATAGATATGTCGACCTACACACGTAAAATCTGTTTATTAATATTATAAAGCTGGCGAGTAATAATTTAAAACAGCGAGATATACATATGTTATTTTAGCATAGTATATATAATATAAGAGTGAAAAAAAGAATATCCCTACACAGAAAATGGGACACTTCTTTCATAAATAATAGCTCGTGTGATCACATGGTTAATCTCATTCTGAAAACTAATCCTTCTTTTCGGGGGATTTAAAAGTGAAAATTCCTTGTTCTCTTCCCCCCTCCCTCTCCTTACGGAATGACAGCGGACCCTTGTATACAAATTACCGGAGCGGACTGAAGGTGGTGCAAGCCAGAGAATATTATGCCCTGGTGCCTGCTTCGTTCTGGGTTGGCACAGTGCCAGTCCCTTGGTGTAAGTCTGTGGATATTGTACCCTAGTTCCTTGAAATACAATGAACAAGGATGTTCAGGGCAGGCACAGTGCCACACCCGTGGTGTAAGTCTGTGGATATTACACCATGGTGCCTAGGAAGTCCAGAGCTGGCACAGTGCCACACCCGGGGTGTAAGTCGGTGGATATTGCACCCTGGTGTCTGTGAAGACAATGGACAATGATGCACGATGGACAATGATGGACGGCGACGCGAGACGCTAATTTATAACGGACGATGAGGCCAGACATGTGACGTCAGTCTATGTTGGATAGAACCGGAGGACATCTCAATTATAGTAAGAGGACAAATCAATCACAGCCGGAGGACAAATCAACCACAACCGGACAACGAATTAACCACAACTTGAGGACAAATCAACCGCAATCGGAAGACAAATCAACCACAACTTGAGGACACACCAACCACAGCCGGCGGCTTTATAAGTAATATCGCCTGCACTGTTGACTCATCCACATGTTGCTATCCTAGGAGGAAGAGACGCTACCACCGTCCTAGGAAAATTAACCAGCAGAAATAGATTACTAATGAAATTATTATAATTCTCCACGTGATTAATTACCCGCTTCGACTACTGTAAAGTAATTAGAGGCGTGGGTGTAATTAAATTAGTGTAATTAAAGGTCTCATTAACCGCACCCTCAATACACCTCTCTCCACTTTTATCCCTCACCCCTATTCCCATCTTCCGATCATTCTTCCCTCCTCCTCAGTCTTCCCCTTTCCCTCCCTCCCTCTCATCATCCCTCGTCTCCCACTCCCTTCCCAACTTTTCATCCTACCCTCTCTCTCTTATCTCCCATCTATCACCACCACCCTCTCTCTCCAGCGACTGAGCCACAGACACCAGCCACATCTGTTTGCACCTGTCAAGACCACCTCGAATAAAAGCATTTGCTAGTGGATCCTAAAATCTTACGTCTTCCAGCCTTGTTTCAGCAACGTAAGATCAACCTGATGCAAGATACGCTGAGGTCAGTGGTCACGTGTGGTCATACCTGTCCTAAGCTGTCTGGGAATTAGCGTGGGGTGATACCGAGCACATGGCTCACTGCAGTGTTTTAGAATCTCAGGTTGAAGTGTTGAAGAAGGAGGTTCTACTACTTCAGGAGGAAAATAGGAGGCTGAAGCTTCGCCTAGATGGGTGTGGGAGTGAGTGTGAGATGGTTGGAGCTGGTAAGGAGGAAATGGTTACCAACAGTGAAAGTGGCAGCCGCTTTAAGTGGCAAGTGGTTCACAATTCAGGAAGAAGGAAGATAAAGAAGGTTAATAGTGAAGATGTGAAGGTAGGAAATCGATTCTCTGTTCTCCAGGACGAGTGTACTTCAGTGGTCAGTGAGGTTAAAGGTACCACTGACTCCCCTGCTAATCAAGGTAAGAATATTCTGATTGTGGGAGACTCTCAGGTAAGATATATGGACCGTGCCTTTTGTAACAGAGACAGGAAGGTCAGACAGAGGGTGTGCCTCCCAGGAGCTGGTATTGGTGACATAGTCAGCAGGTTGGATAATATTATGTCAGGTAATGGGAACAAGCCTATTATCTGTCTTAGTGCTGGTGGTAATGACATTGGGAAGGGCAGAAGACAGGAGCTACTAGATAAGTATAGGTCAGCCATAGAAGTCGTTAGGTCTAAGGGAGGTATCCCAATCATATGTAGCATTTTGCCTAGAAAGGAGTGGGCAATGAATGGATGTCTAGGGCAATTGGTATAAATTGCTGGCTAGACAGGTACTGCAAGGAACTTGCAATTCCATTCATTGATAACTGGGACAAATTCTATGGCAAACGTGATATGTATGCAAGGGATGGGGTTCATCTCTCTGGGGCTGGAGTGGTTGCATTAGCCAATTCGATTGAGGGGTCATTCGAGACTTGTCTAGGACTTTAAACTGATAGATTATAGAGGTATGGGTGTTTGTGGGAAACAATCAGGCTGTGGTATTAGGCCTGGAAACAGCAGATATTTCCAGGATACCCCAGGGTTATGTTTAAAAGATAAGATTCAAAATAAAGTTGTTTGTAAATGCAAAACAATTGATCAACAAACAAAGAGAGATAGTAGAGGGCAACGAGTGACTAGCTCCCTTGAGGTTTACTATACAAATAGTAGGAGTCTAAGAAATAAGATAGATGAGCTAAGATTACTTGCAAGTGCAGGTAATATAGATATTATTGCTATAACAGAGACCTGGTTCAACCTGAAAGATAGAAATGCCTTCCGAGTGCAACATTCAGGGTTACAAACTATTCCACACTGATAGGGTCAACAGGAAGGGTGGTGGAGTGGCGATGTATGTCATAGATAATTTAAATTGTTGTGTTAGACAAGATATAAGATTAGAAACAGCTGACACAGAATCTGTTTGGCTACAGTTTCTCGAGGGTCGTGAAAAATTAATTTTGGGTGTGATTTACAGACCCCCAAGCCTGGATAGGGAGCGCAGTAAGCTGCTATGGGACGAAATTCATAAGGCGTCTAGATATGAAAATGTTGTGTTAATGGGAGATTTTAACTTTAGACACATTGATTGGAACAATGTGACAGGTAATCTTGAGTCTAGTGACTTTCTTGATACGGTTCAGGATTGTTTTTAAAACAGTTTGTGACAGAACCAACTAGAGGTAGCAACTTGCTTGATTTGGTTCTTGCTAACAAAGAATCACTAATTAATAATCTTGAGGTTAATGAAGAGCTTGGGAAAGCGATCACAAATCACTTAGTTTTAATATATCATGGAATTACCCAGGTAACTGCAATCAAGTCTCAGTTCCAGACTTTCGTGTAGCCGACTTCATGGGGCTGAGAAATTACCTAGGTGGGCTAATTGGGATGACCTGACTATGGGTCAGGTAGGTGGTTTTGGTTGCCAATATGACGTTTTTCAGAGCATAGTTCTAGCTGCCCAGACAACTTTTGTTCCAAGTGGGGAAATTAGATCTAACAAAAATGATCCTAAATGGATGAACAATAGATTAAAACATCTCATTGGTCAAAAGAGAGGCATATATAGGCGTATCAAAAGAGGGGATGGACAGATAAGAAATCAATATTTTCAATTAAAGAGAGAAATAAAAAAGGAATAAGAAAAGCAAAAGGGATTATGAGGCTAAGGTCGCAAGGGATTCGAAGACTAACCCAAAAGGGTTCTTTCAGGTATACAGAAGTAAGATTAGGGACAAGATAGGCCCACTTAAGAGTAACTCAGGACAGATCACGGACAGTGATAAGGATATGTGTGAAATTTTCAATACTTACTTCCTCTCAGTTTTTACTCAGGAAGATACTAGCAGAATTCCAGAAATAATAAATTATGTAGAACTGGAAGATAACAGACTATGCTCGATTGGGGTAACTAGTGACATGGTCCTCAGACAAATAGAGAAATTAAAACCTAACAAATCCCCAGGCCCTGATGAACTGTTTGCAAGAGTTTTAAAGGAATGTAAAGAGGAACTTAGCAAACCTTTGGCAAATCTTTTCAATATATCACTACAAACTGGCATAGTGCCAGACAAGTGGAAAAGGGCAAATGTAATACCTATTTACAAGGCAGGTGACAGGTCCTTAGCTTCGAACTATAGACCAATAAGCCTTACCTCCATAGTTGGTAAATTTATGGAATCAATAATTGCCGAGGCAATTCGTAGCCATCTTGAAAAGCATAAATTGATTAATGAATCTCAACACGGTTTTACAAAGGGGCGTTCATGTCTTACGAATTTACTAACTTTTTCACTAAGGTGTTTGAGGAAGTAGATCATGGTAATGAATATGATATTGTGTATATGGACTTCAGTAAGGCTTTCGATAAAGTTCCACATCAGAGGCTACTGAGGAAACTTAAGGCACACGGAATAGGAGGAGAAATTTTTCCTGGGTAGAGGCATGGTTGACTAATAGGCGGCAGAGAGTTTGCATAAATGGAGAGAAATCAGAATGGGGGCGTGTCTCAAGCGGTGTTCCACAGGGTCAGTTTTGGGCCCCTGTTGTTTACAATTTACATAAACGACATAGATGAGGGAATAAATAGTAGCATAAGTAAATTTGCTGATGACACCAAAATAGGCCGTCCAATTCATTCAAACGAGGACATTAGAGCACTCCAGGATGATTTGAATAGACTGATGCAGTGGTCGGAGAAGTGGCAGATGCAGTTTAATGTAAACAAATGCAAAGTTCTAAATGTTGGGCAGGACAATAACCATGCCACATATAAGCTGAATAATATAGATCTTATTACTTGTAATTGCGAGAAGGATTTAGGAGTTCTGGTTAGTAGTAATCTGAAGCCTAGACAACAGTGCATAAGTGTTCGCAATAAAGCTAACAGAATCCTTGGCTTCATATCAAGAATATAAATAACAGAAGTCCTCAGGTTGTTCTTCAACTCTATATATCTTTGGTTAGGCCTCATTTAGATTATGCTGCACAGTTCTGGTCACCGTATTACAGAATGGATATAAATGCACTGGAAAACGTACAGAGGAGGATGACAAAGTTGATCCCATGTATCAGAAATCTTCCCTATGAGGATAGACTGAGGACCTTGAATCTGCACTCTCTAGAAAGGCGTAGAATTAGGGGGATATGATTGAGGTGTACAAATGGAAAACAGGAATAAACAAAGGGGATGTAAATAGCGTGCTGAAAATATCCAACCAAGACAGGACTCGCAGCAATGGTTTCAAGTTGGAAAAGTTCAGATTCAGGAAGGATATAGGAAAGCACTGGTTTGGTAATAGAGTTGTGGATGAGTGGAACAAACTCCCGAGTACCGTCATAGATGCTAAGACGTTGTGTAGTTTTAAAAATAGGTTAGATAAATACATGAGTGGGTGTGGATGGGTGTGAGCTTGTACTAGGTCAGATGCAGTGCTCCTTCCTTAAGTGAATGTAACCTGACCTGTACTAATTCCTTAAGTGGAAGTGACCTGACCAGGTGGTCGGCTGGACAATTATATGAGTGGGTGCGGTTGGGTGTGAATTGGTCCTGACTAGGTTGTGCTACTAGGTCAGATGCAGTGCTCCTTCCTTAAGTGAATGTAACCTGACCTGGCTGGGTCGGGGCATTGGCTTAAGCCGTTGGAGATTTGGACCTGCCTCGCATGGGCCAGTAGGCCTGCTGCAGTGTTCCTTCTTTCTTATGTTCTTATGTTCTTAAGATGCTCTTGCACAGTATGGGCCAATGACTTGTAGAATGTGTGTGTTTTACTCTATAAAGAAACTCCGAGTCCAGTCGAAGCTGGTGGATACATTGTGAACCTTTCTGAAACTACTCCAGTGCTTAGCCCAGTATTTTACAACACTATAAAGTGGCCATTAGCATGGAAGCCTGGTCCAAAACCGGGCCGTTGTCTCCGGAACTATCTACAGGTGACCTACGCGAATGGCACCAACGTTAACCAGGTCATTAGGCACTATGGTATTTATAGGTTACTACTCCTGAGGCCCAGTGCCCAGGAAACCATGCAAGACTGTTCACTCTATAATAGACCTTTACTAAAAGGGTAGTGAAGTAGTGGGTGCCTCCTGGGTCGTAAAAAGTGTTCGTTAATGGTGGTTTTAACGTATACAATGTCTGAGTTTCAAAGAAATGCGAAGGTCTTCTTGAAATGCAACAAGAATTTCCTCAAGATGCCAACTCTTCTCCCCACGACAGCGACATAAAACAAACAAAAAAATTGACTCTTAAATCTTGGCACGATGAATATTGTGAAAAATGTTGGCCTGGTGTGGATGAGAGGAGGACCCTATCCCCCCACCAACATATTGCCCGTCATCACTCTTCCTTATAACTCATCCTCCAATTCCTCCTCGTCCTCCTTCTCCTCCTCCTCCTCCTCCTACTTTCTTCTTCTTACTCCTTCTCCTCTTCGACTCTCATTCTTTTTCGAAAGCCTCCTCCTCTTCATTCTTCATTCCTCCCTGTGTGATTCCTCCTTATCCCTCTTTTCCTTTTCTTACTCCTTCTCCTCTTCTCTCTTACGCCTCCTCCTCCTCCTCCTCTTCATCCTTCATGCCTCCCTGTGTGATTCTTCCTCCTCCTCCTCTTCCTGTCTCCAGTGGACAACATGACACTCAGTGGTGACAAGTTTTAGCCACTTAGACATGGAAATAATAAAGAACTCAATAGGATAACTATACACTAAACCCAAGAGGATCACCAAATAGAACGAAGGGAACACGTGAAAGACCTGAGAGTAATTATGTTGGTTGACCTTTATTTCAAAGAAGACAATAAAACAAATATCACGACAGCTAGGAATATGATCGTGGAAACACCTGACGAGCCTGGCCCAAGGCCGGTTTTAAGGAGTAGAAAGACTCTCGAAGCTCGTCAAAGGTATATAAAAAAATGTTTAAAGGTTTCCACCTTGTCTCCTATTTCCTCTACGTCTCTTATTACGCCTCTTCGTCAAAACATTTCCACCATTATCTTTTTTTTTTTTTTTCTGCTTCCACGCTTACCCCTTTTCGTTCTTTTAAACCACCTATCTCGCCTTTGTAATCCCATTCCTCCTCCTCCTCCTTCTTTCCCTCTTCTACCTTGACCACCTCTTCTTATAATTCTTGCATTTCCGTGTCGCTCTTTATATCTTTTTCTCCCTTGTCTTCCTTTTCCTTGTAAGTCATTCATTTTAATTCTCCTCTTTCGTATAGTTCCACTTTATCTTCATTATTATTTTTCTCTCCACCTTTTCAGCTCAATACACAAAAGCTTTTATTTCATCTTCTTTCTCATTCCTTCTCTTTGTCACCTTATTCCCTCCCTTTCTCAGCGGTGACAGTAGCGGCAGCTGCAACAGCAGCACCTACTAGTATTTGTAGCAGAAGCAGCGCTTACTTGCAGCAGTAGCAGCAGCAGAAGCAGCAGCAGAAGCAGCGCTTACTTGCAGCAGTAGCAACAACAGTACTTAAAAATAGCAGAACATCTGCAACTACTATTCCAGCTTTTCCCCTCATGTGGGGAAAGAGAGAGAGAGAGAGAGAGAGAGAGAGAGAGAGAGAGAGAGAGAGAGAGAGAGAGAGAGAGAGAGAGGAGAGAGAGAGAACTTCACGTCCTTTACCATTATCAATATATTGACTGTTCATATGAGAATGTTGTGTATATTTACAGACACGTACACGTGTACACACACACATACCTCCACCAGACCAAGTGTCAATCGACAAGTGCCTTTGACAACTGGTAACCAACACAGGTATGACCCTGGTGTTGAGGCCCCACGCTGACGACTCCTCCAACTCTGTTCTGTGGCCCCCGGCGACAGACACGCACATCTGGCCGTGTTTGGGGGCCCCCAACGCTGAAACCTTCCCTGGTTGCTGGCTCTGTGCTGGCACTCAACCCTGGCAGCTGGTTTACGAGCAAGCCTGCCAGCCTGGACTCTCGTAATATAATACAAGCTTAACTAGAAGCAAGCAATCCCCTCGCTTGCCAGCTCTTGACTTTAAAGACTGACAGCCTCGCCTGAATGGAATTTTTAAATTTACAGCCGTATATGCTAGTTTATGTTTCATCCTGTATCCTCTCTGTTTGGCGGTGATAAAGCTTATGGATCCATGAATGTAATAATGGTAATTATGGGTACACAAAGACTTATACACTAGGCTCCAAAATGGTGAAAAATATTTCGCTTAAATTTATTTATCGTAAAGAACAGAAAGGCGCAATACCGTGACTGGAACAATACACGAATAACCCGCAAATAGAAGAAAACTTATGACGACGTTTCGGTCCGACTTGGACCATTAGCAATATTTTTCATAATGCCATATATTCAAATATATTTTGTCGGTTTGATAATCTTAGCTACATTTATTTTTTTTCTACATTTAAATTTTGGCAAAGAAATTTATTGTGCACTTCCATATACGCGACGTTAGCGCAAAAACATATGGACACACAAAAAGCCTCGGAGCTATTGCCCTAAAGAGCTAACGGGAGTACATCTGGATGTACACGTATATTCACAGTTTGTATTTCAAGTTACAACTAAGTTTAAGATATTTGCTTAAAATGTCTGGCAACTTGTTTACATTAACAAGATACCTTGACATATTCTGTAGGTTATTATGCTGTCTATATTTACATTCCTCAATTAGTGAACAACCTATCGCATAGTGTTGCAGAAAGTGACCCTAAGGCTGACTCCATACTCTGCATTTAGCTGCAAGTTCTCTGTTTTATCATCAGTCTGTTATTGATTGAGTTATTGATCAGCTCAGGTTGCTGACTATGCCATACAGATTCACCATTTACTGTTCTGCTAATATTATTTATGATGCGTGATACAGACAAAGCTGATTTTAAAGTTTGTCATATGAAAGTAATTATTTTGAAAAAAAAAGATTTATTGATATTGGTTAACACCGCTGAATTTACAGTGCCAGCCCACCTTCCCCCAGTAAGAAATCACACCCTCTTGACAAGACAAAATACCCCCAAAATATGAGATAATATTTCAAAATCTTAGGACAATGGGGTCCTCCATTACGAGCAGTCTGTATGGTAACGCACTGGTGGAGGATGTCTGCAGAATGTAAACAAGACACAATGTGGGTTATTGTGAAGACGTTTCACCCTCACAGTAAGGTCCCTGGTGGTCGAAACGCCTACACAATCAAAGACCATAACACGCATTGTGTCTCTTGTTTACCAAGACTCGTAACCGAATAAGCAAACTTGGGAACACTTTCGCCGTAATAAACTATGAATGAAAGAATCTTTAACCGAATGTAATCCCCGGCCATGACTCTCTATAAGAACTCTAGTTGTATGATCCACACGAGTTTAGCGCTTGTTTCTGAATAATAAAATGAAAATATAAATAATAATAATAATCTAATTCACCAGGGCGCTGAATCACCCCAGTGGGTTTAGTACTTCCCATAAACGTAATGACTTGATCCAAGAAATGGGACTGGGGGGTAGCTCTAGTTCCACAGACCAAGAGCCCGTCACCAGCATCTAAGCTCTTCCCCCAAATGGAGGGTGATATCTAGAAGAATATCAGCGTTTTTATCAAGATTTTTGAGTGTGTATCGCTGAATCATTTCCTGGTGGAGGCGGTCCAGATGGCTTCCCATGACTCACAAGCTCATCAGCTGATGAGAGAGCTCAATCTTGTCCCATTTATCCGTCCTTTCTTTTTCTTCTGTGTATTCTTTTTTTGTTTTTTACCCCTAACATTCACGCCAGAGATCTTTACGTGCTTCGAATCGCAGAAGTTTAACACACGACGTCTCACACGCCAAGATTTCCCAGCGGTATCAGTGCATGCATCAAGGAGAGAGTTTTTGAGACAAGTTTTTTTTATGATTTGACGTGCTGTTGGAGTGTGAGCAAGGTAGCAATTGCAAATGTGAATAGTTTAAAGAGGCGATATGTTGATAAATGAGACACTTTTGTAACATCTGCCTATGTTTATTCTGGAAATGCTGCACCAGCGAGTGGTTTCTTCAGTCCAGAGAAAGGTGAAAGATGAGGAGGAATTTAAGGTAATCAGTCCCTCAGCCTGGCGTCGATATATTCAGCGCACTACAGTGGCCCTACTCGCCCAGTGGTTGACGTTGTGATAATTACGATAAACAACGGAGCTAATCAATGAATAAACTAGATATGATTCTTTGCTGATAAAATAATTAAGTTCCATATCCAACATTAAAATAATTAAGTTCCATATCTATATACAATCTTTGAAACATTGGTTATTAATAAGAGCAAGTAAAATCGACTTTTAATGTAGTCACGTATTTGGATAATAGCAGAAAGCAAGCCGAAATAACACAAATAACGCAATGTAAACGATATAAACGATTTATAAATAGCTTTACAATTAATTTTAAACGTAATATCACTTGGGCCTTGTAAAGAACATTGTAAACAACACAGTGTGACAGAGAACAACACAGCACAACTACTGGCCCACAAACCCCGTACAAACTTCCCACGGACGACTCTGTAAGCAAAGGACAGCCCTGTATACTACGTACCACTTACGGTCCTTCCCGCACACGTCCGCTATAAACGACAACTGACACGCACCAAAATTTCGACACACCGATCAAGCCATGACAAAGGAGCCATAACAAAAAAAAAAAAAAAAAAAAAAAAGGTCTCGTTAAGTGAAATTCGTCCATAATTTAGAATTTTTTAATTCGCATGCAAATCGCCTGGGTCTGTATGTCATTGATTCAATTAGTATTCGCTGGGGTAAAAAAAATGCTTTGTGACGTCTAATGATAAAGATGCAGACTAAATTATACTCATTTCAATAGAAGAAATGATAGGGAAAAAAAACGTCGAAGCAAAAAAAAAAAATGAAAATCCGAATGTAAACGTTGTATGGGAAAATATCGAAAAAACGTACAAAAAAAAAACGCAAACAAAAGCATCTACAACATCTCCAGAGCGCGTCAGACAGAAGCAATAAAAGAAATAATGGGTTAACACCTGAGCGAACTACAGCATTAAAACCCCCGAACAAAAGCAGAAAAACATCAACAACAACAAATATCAACAGTAACAACAGTCCCGGGAAAGAAAAAGCAGCACTGAAAACCCATCTACCACCAACAGCGACAACTATCAAGAACCACCAACAACAGCAGCACCACCAACAACAGCAGCACCACCAATAACAGCAGCACCACCAACAACAACAATCAACAACCAGCAGCAGCAGCATCAACAATCATCGGTACCAACTATCCAAAACCTCAAAACAAAAACCATCAAAAGCCACCAAAACCAACAACAGCACCATCACAAACATCCCCGCTACCCAACAACAGCAGCAATGCATTAAAACTAAAAAAAAAAAGCTACAGAAATAAAATCATCACTATCTAAAAGGACCAGAAAAGGACCAAAAGCAGCAGAACAAAAGCATCAACAGCCCCAATAACATCAACACTACCAGCTTTATAGATGATGTCCATATAAACATTTTAGTTACGTTTTTGTTTAAACCTACGGCGCTGATAACTGATGCGAGTAGTGTTTTAATTATAAAACCTAAAACACATGAATGGAATAATTCTGAAAAAGTTTGCACAATATCTCAAACGTAGGATATATATATATATATATATATATATATATATATATATATATATATATATATATATATATATATATATATAATATATATATATACATCACACGGAGATTTAAATGTCCGTTTCCATAGGAAGCATTGTACTTTGTCCTTTTTTTTTTCATTTTTTTTATTGCAGGCAGTTTATAGCCTTTCCGGACAATGGGTAACTAGGTACCACGAGAGAATGTTGAGATGGTGCTGGTGCGGGAAAAAGTGTACGGGAGGCACGCGAGATATTCCACCACAAGCGACCCAGGAAAGCTAAGCACTGCCAAAGATTTGTTGGAAAACTTCTGGAACGTTTAAAGACAGTGGGAAGCAAGTATCTTCATGCAAATGGTTCCTATTACATGCTTACCTATTAAATAAGTTCTACTACTACTATTACTACTACAACTACTACTACTACTACTAATAATAATAATGATGAAAGAGTATAAGCTGTGTTGGAAACCTTAGACCAGGAGGTAATGCTCGACACAGAAACTCCTGTAGGTAAATACAAACACACGCCTTTCCACAGGGTTGGTTCCCTGCCTAAGGTAAACACTCGACCATGACACGACTAAAGGCTCTTACAGATGCTTTTGAAGGGAGCTTTGCATGCGTCAGGCCAGACCAGCTGCCTCACAGCACTCGAGTATCAGGCCTCACTAAATGCATGTCTCTCGGGTTTGCAAGCACACTTGGATAGATCCTTTCCTGCGGTGAATTCCTAAAAAGGATTTTCACGCATATCTTGAGTAAAATCCAAATAGATTCAGGTCTATTGTTTGTAGGTGAGTGTAAACATATTCGTATCTGTGCCGCACTAGCTCTTTGTATGTGTTCTCTTTCTCCCTCCCTCCCTCTTCCACCCCCCCATCTCTCTTTCTCTCTCTTCCCTGGTGATGTTCGTTAGTTGTGTGTGTGTGTATTTTCTAAATTATCTACTCACATAACGATTAAAATCCTTGCAGACAGAACAAGAGTTTCAATTGAATTGAAATACGAGTTAAAAGTGTATTAAATTCTTCTGGGAATTAAGTCGTTAGCATACAGGGAAGGTTTGCAGAGGTATGGAACAAATATACACATTACTCTCTCTCTGTCACACACACACACACACACACACACACACAAGGTGAACAGGGGCAGAATATTTCAGAGATGGGAAATAGGGCACAGATGGGAGTTGAAAACTCAGTCGTAGAGATGTTAGGAACCTAAAAGTTATCAGGATGTGGAACAATCTGGAGAGCGAAGTGGTGGAGGCAGGATCCATACATAGCTTTAAAAAGATGTACGACAAGGTTCTTGTAGCAGGGAGAGAGTGGACCTAGCAGCGGCCAGCAAAGGGGCGAGACAAGAAGCTGAGAATCGACACTTTCAATCACATATAGGCGAGTGTACTTACATGTTGAGAAGCGTTGCAGCATTTTTTACCGTCTGTGTATTATTATTTTTTACCGTCTGTGTAAAGACCGAGAAAAAAATTAACGGACGAAGGAGAGAGAAAAAAATGACTTGAAATTTAGTCACAAAAAGTGTAAAATAATGAAAAGTTGCTAAACAAAGGCAGAATGCATAGTGTGTTAAGAAAACATTTGATCTCTAACTGAAACCATATGTTGATATAGTGTTCAGTCCTCGCTTATTAAGTTGTCTAATTGAATATTGATTCAATGAGTTAAGTCCTTGGGATAAAATTTGCTTTTCAAAATTCTTGTTTCTCTCTTCTGTTGCCTTTTAACTCTAACTTTTAACTTGACAGTTGTTTGGGTAATTACAGAGTAAAAAGTATTTAAAAAAAATAGTATTTGCTCCCTTAACACTGGCATTATATTCCACCTGGCTTGCCTTTCAGTTCATTAAGTGGGGACTCCTTCCACCAGGGAGGCGGACCATTACCAGTTAGTATGGTCCATTGAACCAAACGCTCCCACAAATACACTTAATGCATGACAAACACAAGACATTTCTCTGGCACAAACAGTGGTCGTCTGAATTTAATTAGCCCCTCACTATTGGCTCTCTGAGATTACTGTTCAATAGAACTGGCTAATTTCCCTAATGCATGTTATTTACTACAGTGTTCCATATTACCACAGATTACATAAGAGCTACTTTCAGCCTCTCGAATATTTCAACAGCTTGCAACTGAAGCAGTTGGAAAATATTCCAGATACAGTACGATACTGAGATATATATTTAAAATGAACCAATGAATGCAAAATTTCAAGCAAAGATTGTAAACATACATAGAACAGGAAATGTTTTTACAACCAAAATGTTGATTCCTTGTTTTTTTTCTGTTATACTGAACACATTAAGTGTACAACTGCAGATTCTAGGAGTTTGCTATGATTATTTTGCAACAGATGTTAAGCATTTTCCTGAGGTCTGCTGTTAGCTTATGTAATTTGAGTGTTGATGAATAGCTAAAGTGTAATGAAATCTTGTCAATACTCAATAATGACCCACACTGATTTGCCAGATCAATCAGACTGTGATATGTATGTTGGGCAGCGGGCCTCCAGCAGCAATAGCCTGCTCGAGCAGGCTAGCACCAGACGAACCGGGCCTATGGCCGGGCTCCGGGAGTAGAAAGACTCGAAATTCATCAAAGGTATAAAGGTATGGAGACAGAAACTCGGAAGATTAAGTGATCTGTATATTTCGACCCCCTGCTGGAATCCTCTTCAGAACAGTGTTAAATAAAGAGATCATGTTTTGTAAACCGGTAAGTCGTAATGAACGACTATTAGAGAATAAACAGTAATAGACGAGGGTTCTAAGGATGGTTCACGCATGTGGCAGGTTCCGTAATGTGCCAGTCAGCTACGAAGGTTCAAACTAGATTAATTTACAGTCAGCACCTCTGTGTCAAGGTTACATCAGTTTCCACCGTCTGTGTCGCTTCTGTCTCATCAAACATTCCACAGATTTCTTGCTTCATCTATTATCTTAACTCTTGAAGCCATACAGCCTAAAAACTATAAATTATCCGCATTTTTTTTCTTAGTGTGTGTGTGTGTGTGTGTGTGTGTGTGTGTGTGTGTGCGCGCATGTGTGTGTGTGTGTGTATGTGTGTGTGTGTACTCACCTATTTTGTGGTTCAGGGGTCGAGTAAGAGCTCCTGGCAACGCCTCTTCGCTGGTCGCTACTAGGTTCACTCTTCCTGCTCCATTAGCTTTATCGTATCTCTTCTTAAAGCTATGTATGGATCCTGCCTCCACTACATCACTCTAGATTGTTCCACATCCTGACAACTCTATGACTGAAGAAATACTTCCCGGGCAGCGGGCCTCCAGCAGCAACAGCCTGGTTGACTAGGCAAACACCAGACGAGCCTGGCCCATGGCCGGGCTCAGAGAGTAGAGAAACTCTCGAAACTCTTCAAAGGTATATCCCTCCTGTCCTCCAGTGTCGTGGTTTGGCCACCATCACAAACTCCCTCTTATTCACTAACAGTCTCTGGGAAAACCTGAGGAGGCAGCAGAGCCGAGATTGTGTTCCGCTATGGGTCATTAAGCAACTTAATGGTGCGGTGGTTCGAGCTGGACGCACACTAGTCACCGAGAAGCTCTGCTAAGTGGTTGTTCGAGTTCGACACCCCCAGTCACTGAGCTCTTCAAGAGGGTTGCTACGGTGGCTCGAGTCCATCACACTAATCAATAAGATGCTTTTGGAAACGATTTCGGGGGGTCACTGGTCCAGCGGCTAGATAAAAAACCAGGTCATCTGGTTGCTAGCCTGATCAACCAGGCTGTTGAAGACAGCCGCACACAGAACAACGTATGCGCCACATCCCGGCTGATCAGGAACTGACTTGAGGAACTTACCAAATTCTCTCACTTCCCTCCCACCTTCCTTTCCTTATCTCACTCCTCTAACCTTTCCTCCCTCTCCCTTCCTTCCCACTCCCTCTCCTCCCCGCTATGCATCCACCATTGTTCACCTTGTAGTCATCTCGCAAATCAGATAACCCAACAGTTAACTCAGGAATTACTATGTTCACCTAACACCATCGCCTCATCAGCCTTGTACAGCTTAATTACCCGAGTAATGTGTGTGTGTCTTGGCCCGGGTGCGACGGAGGGTAAACACTTCTACAAGAGACGAATAACAGCAATAACTGATCCGAATTATAAATACGCTGGCTTATACAAATTACGCATTTTTGATCAGTTACAAGGAAAATCTCTCCGGTGAAAGAGTGCCTCTCTCTCTCTCTCTCTCTCTCTCTCTCTCTCTCTCTCTCTCTCTCTCTCTCTCTCTCTCCGTGGCTGAGGCGATCATGATTCCTAAGAGGAATGAATTAGTTCCTTGAGACGAAGCAACGAAACGAATAGGACATGAAGGTGAAGCACAAGACAAAATGAAACTAAAAACTAAAATACTTTCCACCTAATAATTTATTGACTTGACTCTTTGTATTTTCGCGTGTTCACTGAGAGTTAACTGCTTCTTTCACCTAAGTATTTCTTCCCTTGCCTGGCAAGAAAATTAAGACTCAGGAACTAGATTATAAAAATATAATGAACGTCATCGATAACTCGGAGATTTATTAGGCTTTGTCCATAAATGCATTCTTGGCGGTTCACAAAATTAGTAGAATGGGGATTAATGAAAACTGAAGTAATCTAATAAACGTCAAATTTTAATAGAGTAATAAATACATTAAATTCCAAAATAGACAAATAAATATATTAAATACCAAATGGTGTCTAGTAAATAACGAATGTGTACTTTTAATGCGAACCTTGAAGGAGGGGGTAGGCGCCTTGACGCTGGTAATGGACTCTATATCCAATAAATTGGAGCTACACTCCCATTCCTTGGAGGAAATCTGACTATCTCGTGTTTCCCCATCCACTGTGTGACTTCCCGTACTGGGTTTAACTTTTTCCCTATGAATATAATAATATTTAATGCCAACGGGGTCTATTGACATAAGGTATAGGAGGGCAATGTTAGAGTTAAGCGTGGAAGGTATTGCTAACGTCCCTCATGCTAAGGATTCACCTGGGAAATAAGGAAGGGATCGAACTCCATAGATCGCCGTTAGGATTTTGTAGAGCTTCACAACCGAATCACAAATCCTAAAGATACCCGCTTAGGGCTTCCAGAGCTCCAGGACTGGTTCTAACTTCCCTTGAGATCCCCCACTGGATTCTCTCGAACTCGACAATGGGTCCACGCCCCCTAGTCAGCACTGATGGGATCTTCTGGAGCTCCGTAACCTGAGCTCTGAGCTCTCGTAATCAGTGCACCTCCCCACCTCTCACATCGCGCGTCACAAGCAAACATCACACCTTGACCTCCCATTGTGCTTTGCAATCACGCACATACGCCTCATAATTCTCACCTGGTGGGGAATAAATACTGAAGATCGTTTTAGTTTGGCACATAGAAGCCAAAACCTCATACATAGAGGCCAACAATGACCTCACATCAACATCCCAGGAAACTTGGCCTTCGACCAGTATTTGTCAAGATATTGCAATTGGAATTTCATATTTCGGTCACAAAAGTTAATGCTTATAATTTATTATACACAACGACCCAGGAATGCCACTGTATATTATAATAAAGATGCATATAATGGTTCAGTGCGGGAGTTAGCATTCCGAAGGAAGCAAAGGCACGCGCGCACACATGCACTCATGAGCGCCATACGCACGCACACACACACACACACACACACACACACACACACACACACACACACACACACACACACACACACCACACCACAAGAAAAATAGATAGGATATGAAATTCAGAATAAGTGAACAGAAGCTACAGACCTTCCAGAAGAGTAGACATAACACCTAACCTTGGAGTAGAGGAAGACACTACCATGACAGAGTTTGAGTCTCCGACAAACTTGAGAACGACATTCAGGTACCTCACCAAGGAGTTTCTTGGAAGTACCCACCACCAGCATGGAGCCCTCAATTTAGCAGACATTCACGGTAGAGAAAGTTTCGAATCTTATGACATTTTGCAAGTAAAACTATTAACCTATGACAAAGGACAAAAGGAACTAAATGCTGCAAGATTAAGGAAAAGGAGAATCAGAGAGAAAACATGGTCACGACATACAAAATACTCGTGACTCAACAGGACAGAGACACTAGAAGGGACCAGGGACAAAAAGGAATAACTGGAAGCTAGAAAAGCAACTGAGTCACATGGACGTTAAAAAGTACTGCTTTAATATTTAGGTTAGGTTAGGAAAGGTTCGTCAGGAAACAGGACCAGTATTTCCTGACGCGGGTCTTAGTCATATGATGCCCCGCAGCTGGAGGTTTTGGTCATCTGATCGAGGCCTTCCACTGGCTTACCATTCCACTCCTTTCAAAATTTTAGTTATTACTGTAATAATAGGGTGTCGATGGAAAGGAACAATTTGGATGAGGTGTAGATGAATGGTTCAGAGAACCGACAAGTTGATAAATTAGACACATATGCAACACTTGGGTATCTTTATTGAGGAAACGTTTCGCCACACAGTGGCTTCATCAGTCCATACAAAGTAGAATCGTGAAGAACAGAAGGAGTTTGAGGTAATCAGTCCCTCAACCTTGAGTCGATGTAGTCAGTCCATCAATCTAGAAAAGAATACAGCGAAGAGGTACCTTATATACCGTAGGCAGGAGAGGTGCAGCAGTCGTAGGCGGTGTCACATTTGACCAGTGTGGAAGTAGGTAATGATTTAAGTAGAATACACAGTCTTAAGAATAGGTAGGAAACCAACCATGAGGAATTTAGTGTGACTGTTCATAACTGAAATGTGGTTCCAGAAGCCGAAGGAATAACCTCGCAACCACAGGTAGGTGAATTGTGAATCGACCCTTAGGTGAGTACACACACACACACACACACACACACACACACAACAACAACAACAAGACTAGTCCCGGAGCTAAGGGGTATGTCCTACGAGGAGAGGTTAAGGGAAATCGACCTGACGACACTGGAGGACAGGAGAGATAGGGGGGACATGATAACGACATATAAGATACTGAGAGGAATAGACAAGGTGGACAGAGACAGATGGGACACAGCAACATGGGGACACAGTTGGAAGTTGAAGACTCAAATGAATCACAGGGATGTTAGGAAGTATTTCTTCAGTCATAGAGTGGTCGGGAAGTGGAATAGCTTGGGAAGCGATGTAGTGGAGGCAGGTTCCATACATAGCTTTAAGGAGAGGTATGATAAAGCTTATTTAGCAGGGAGCGTGACCCAGTAGCGGCCAGGGAAGAGGCGGGGCCAGGAGCTATGAATCGACCCCTGCAACCACAACTAGGTGAGTACACACACACACGCAAGAGTGAGCTTTGAAGGTTAATTTGCAATTCTTAGTGCTGCGTACGACATGAAATATTGCAAGGCGATTCTGCATTATTGTATGTCAACACAGCGCAGGTTGCCAGCCAAGTGATGAATTCTTTATGACTGGCTGTTATGGACAGCAACAAGTGTGCTTATAATGTGACTGTGTGTGTTAGTTACCATTCTGTCAAAGACACTTGTCGATAAGACACTTGGCCTGTTCGCGTTTGTGTGTGTACACTCACCTATTTGTAGTTGCAGGGGGTCGATTCACAGCTCCTGGCCGCGCCTCTTTTCTGGTTTCTACTAAGTCCACTCTCCCCCTGCTCCGTGTGTGTGTGTGCTCACCTAGTTGTGGTTGCAGGGGTTGCAGGTGTGTGTGTTAGTTACCTTTTTGTCCTAGGCACATGTCAATTAGACACTAGGCCTGTTGCATATGTGTGTGTGTGTGTATGTGTATACTCGCCTAAATATGGTTGCAGGGGTCGACTCGCAGCTGACCAAATTAAATCACCAGCCCACAGATGGCTCCAACTTCATCCTGTTCCCTATTTGTATGACTCATAACATTAACATTTAAATTTTTCTCCAGGATGGGACTCGCTGTAACTCATGACTAACACCCATGTGGTGCGAGCTCCACCTTACATAGATGGACAGCATGACCATAATTTTTAAAGGGGTGGACCGGTAAGCCAGCGGAAGGCCTCGGTCAGATGACCAAAAGCTCCAGTTGCGTGTCCTGACAAACCTTACCTAACCTAACCTTGATGGACAGCAGCAGGTAAGTAGGTGCTGGAGATGTTAGTACACTGAGAGCCAGGTACCAACTTACTGCAAGGTGAACAGGGGGGCGGTAGGTGAACCAAGAATCATCTTATTAATAAATGAAGAAAAGGGAGGATGAGAGACGGGGAGTAAAGCGGATGCATAAAAAATATGAAACTTAAGGAACGAAGCAATTTGGATTAAGCTGATGGAAAATAATATGATTGAAAGTTATGATTAACAAAGAACAAGGAAAGCTGGAAAAAAGTCAGAAATGTGATAAGCAGAGAGGAGGTCAATAATTATTGGGAAACCTGGGGTAAAAGGGGGAGTAAGGGAAAAAACTGGGGACGGGAGAGAGAGGGGAGAGAGAGAGAGAGAGAGAGAGAGAGAGAGAGAGAGAGAGAGAGAGAGAGAGAGAGAGAGAGAGGTAGAAATTGGTATGGAAACTATTTAGCCTCGAGAAACCGACATGTATCGATAATTCAAGACAGGTGTTAAGTTGTCTGGCGAGAGATGGTGGGGTGTGGTGGTGGTGGTGGGGGTGGTGGGGGTGGTGTTAGAGAAGGGCGAGGGGGTGTGGTGGATGGGGAGGGGTGAAGTGATAGCAGCAGAGGTATAAAGTCAGAAATGGGGAAGAGGGGAAAGGTGAAAGTGTAGAAAAGAGGAAGAAGGAGTGGGAAGAGGAAGAAGGAGAGGGAAGAGGAAGAGGGGGAAGACGGTATGTGTGTGTACTCACCTAATTGTGGCTGTGTGTGTGTACTCACCTTTTTGTGGTTGCAGGGGTCGATTCATGGCTCCTATTTCACTATGTATGGTTCCTGTCTCCACTACGTCACTTTGTAGGCTATTCCACTTCCTGACAACTCTATGACTGCATTATACAAACAAGAGGACACTTGAAGGAAACGCTATCGGCCGCTCATTGAAAGGATATACATAGGTGACTGAGTCAGGTGTGCCATTCAGGTGCAACAAGCACAACAACACTTAACAACAAAAATAACCACTACGACAACACACACAATGTCGTACATGAATGGTAGACGATGCCAGCAAGAGGAAGAATTAGACACATGAAGCATCTGGGGTTCTTTATTTATAGACGTTTTGCCGTCCAGTGGCTTATCCAATACAAATTTAAGGTCGTAATAGGAAGATTGTAGAACTATATACAAAAGACGAGAAAATCAGTCCCTGAGTCTTGGAGTTGGTGAAGAGTACCGTACGGTACTCAGATGTTTCCACATATCTTTAATTCTTCAGTACATACAATATCTATCACATAAGATGGGAGAGCTAGGTTTGCACACACCAACTAGCAAATAAAGGAACATGTTTTCGTGTGTATAGATAGACTGGTGATAAACACACACTACTGAGTGTACCTGTGACATCTGATAGCCTTCAAGCACATAGCGGTAATTAAATACAAAAGATCATTTATCACCTTCACCTCCGTTTCCTCTTATAATGTGGCTTCTGAAATTTGTACGAAGACACCCTTTCACCCTAGCACATGGCAGACACCAGTAACCTGGGTGTTTCCTTTCTCTTGTTGGTCTACACCGCATTCTCCCTCGTTCCTTCCACACCCCTGGCCAGATCCATGAAACCGATCGTGCTTGTAAAATATTAGCCTTGGTCAAACACAGGAGTGGCTGCAATATTTGCGTGGGCCCCTCCAGGCTGCAATCCTGATAGGGACACAGAGGACGTCCATTATAAACAACAGCCTTCTTCCTTTGTCGCCTCTTTCCCTCCTACGATTATCTCATATGCTCTTGCAAGTCGAGAAAGAACGAGAGAGAGAGAGAGAGAGAGAGAGAGAGAGAGAGAGAGAGAGAGAGAGAGAGAGACGAGGAGGTGGGGGAAGAGTTGCTACCAAAACCAGTCCCATTTTCTCCCCCTTCCCTCCCATCATGCGGCAGAAGCGAGCTTCACTATCAAATTTGCACAGAAATGTCGCTTATCAGTAGTCGAGGAGTAAACTTGACGTTATTTGTAGTAAAAGTCAGCCAGTTTTTAGTGAAATAGTCTCACTAGTAAGCTAAAATCCGGGATCTCGTTGCCAGCTCCTAGCTGCACCAGTTTGGACTCGTCGTGGTTCCTGTCAACTTTCTCCTTGCTAAAAACAAAGTAACTAGCACATATATTAAATATACTAAAAATATATTAAATATATATTAAAAATATATTAAATATATTTAAAATATTATACACATACAATACGTTGTAAGATAAGATATATAATGCACTTAAATGTATATCTTACTACAAATTCTTGCAACATTTCATCTCACGTTATAACTAGTAGTATGTGCACACAATTATAGCCTCTCTCTCTCTCTCTCTCTCTCATCCTGTACCTGGGAGCAACTTCGGGGACTTCCCGTCTTACTTAGTACGCTCAACACAGCGGAAAAAACAATGGAAGTCTGGAAATGTTTTAAAAGTATATGACAGTGTGGAATGCTGAGGATGGAGGCGTGGCAGTGGGTGGAGGATGGAGGCGTGGCAGTGGGTGGAGGATGGAGGCGTGGCAGTGGGTGGAGGATGGGGGCGTGGCAGTGGGTGAAGGATGGAGGCGTGGCAGTGGGTGAAGGATGGAGGCATGGCAGTGGGTGGAGGATGGAGGCGTGGCAGTGGGTGAAGGATGGAGGCGTGGCAGTGGGTGAAGGATGGAGGCATGGCAGTGGGTGGAGGATGGAGGCATGGCAGTGGGTGGAGGATGGAGGCGTGGCAGTGGGTGGAGGATGGAGGCGTGGCAGTGGATGAAGGATGGAGGCGTGGCAGTGGGTGAAGGATGGGGGCGTGGCAGTGGGTGAAGGATGGGGGCGTGGCAGTGGGTGAAGGATGGGGGCGTGGCAGTGGGTGAAGGATGGAGGCGTGGCAGTGGGTGAAGGATGGGGGCGTGGCAGTGGGTGAAGGATGGAGGCGTGGCAGTGGGTGAAGGATGGGGGCGTGGCAGTGGGTGAAGGATGGGGTGGAGCAGTGGGAATACATGGGAAAGCCACTATGATGGCAGTGGTCGCCGCCACACATTCGTAATGCTATCGCAAAACCCCCAATATGTTGCCACCTAGGTGGCTAGTTTATTGTGCACACCATATCCGTCCTGTGGACGGTAGCGCAAGAGCATATGGATACACAAAAGGCCTAAGAACTAGGCCCCCAAAAGGGTTAACAACAGTACATCTAAATTTATATCTACAAATGTCTTATCTCTGGCGAACTAATTCAGGATGTTTTCCTAATAAGCTTTAAAGAAATACTTTGATAAAACGAATAAGAAGTCACTTATAAAAGCACATAAATAACCGTAAGTGCGGGTTATTTGTGTATTTTGATAAGTGACATAGATTACTCTCTGTCTCTACATTTCTCAATAAGGGGACAATAAAGCACATTCCATTTGGTATATCTGTCTAATGCTAGACACAGGTATACCAAAGTTGCGATCTGCATTTTCCCCTGCATGATAAAGTTGGCTAGAATGCCAACTTTATCATGTAGGGGTAATTCAGCGCATGATAGAATCCATAAAAAAAATTAATATTAATTCCATTTTCTCTGATTTTTGGAGTATCTATACATGACTTCCCCAATGAGTCAAGCCCCGTCAATAATGAAATAGATTCAGTAATAATCAAAGCGCCAATCTCCGGGTCACTGTTGTATATATATATGTTATATATGTGTGTGTGTGTGTGTGTCGTGCCGAATAGGTAAAACTTGCGATTTTGGCTTAAATAGCAACTCACTTCTTGCCGAGTAAGACAAGCGAAAATTTGTGTATGCAATAATTTCGCAAAAATCATTCTGAACCTAACGAAAAAAAATATATTTCATTGTGTTTATTATTAAATTATTTTAAACTTATCTAAAATATATTTAGTTGGATTAGGCTAAATTAAATTGTGCTTGTTATAATGTTAGGAAAGTTTTCTAAGGTTCTTTTGGTACAAAATTAAAAAAAATTACATTAACATAAAAGAACAAAATATATCTTTAAACGTATAAGAGAAAATTTTAGAAAGAACTTAATTTTAAATGAGTTCTTGCTAATTGACGAGTTTTACCTAGTCTGCACGACATATATTTATATATATATGTGTGTGTGTGTATTATTGTAACCACGGATGAGAGGTATTAATCAATAACAACACTGCGACTAGCCGAGGATTCGAACCCATGTCGTTTTGGCCCGCCTCATGGTGAGAGAAAATCACACATGACGCTCTAACCCACGGGACGACGCAATGGTCCCGTGGGTTAGAGCGTCATGTGTGATTTTTGCTCACCATGAGGCGGGTCAAAACGACATGGGTTCAAATCCTCGGCTAGTCGCAGTTGTTATATATATATATATATATATATATAGCGGGCGATGTCACGCAACTGTGAGGTGTGGTCTTTGTTTGTATGATGTGACTGTGAGGTGTAGTCTTGCTCCTTTATAAGCGTTCTTGTCATGTTTTCTTTTATAGTTCCTTGATAATGTGAGTAGTCACGAAAGCGCTTGGAATTCCTCTATTTTTTCATAGTGGTTGTCTTGCATATTTTGATATCACCTGTTTACTGTGATCTTTTGCATATATATATATATATATATATATATATATATATATATATATATATATATATATATATATATATATATATATATATATATATATATATATATACAACAATAGCAAATAGCGATTTCTGTAAAGAAAAGAGAAAATCAGGTTCACATATAATTAAGCATTTCACTTTCCCGCTGTTAGTAAATTTTGCTCCATATCCAGAGCTTACTTTGCTTCGCTTTATATTCAAGACATGTAAATTTATACAGCCAGAGGTCGCCCTATCAAGCTCCTTCCCTCCTCTTGGTCTGGTGCCGGCGACTGTCCTTCCACCGGAGAGATCTCGGGTACAGAAAAATGCACCCGTAACTATATCTTTTTTTCTTGTCCCTCTCTCTCTCTCTCCCGCTTCACTCCTTCTCTATTTCACATTTCTTTCTTCGTATCGTCCGGCTTTGTTTACACCACCTCAAACTGTCTTCTTTTTCTTCCCTGGGACAAGTAGACAGAGAGCAGTACTAAGAATAATAACAAAGACTCAAGGCTGGCAATTATAATCAGAACGTATTATGCGTGAGAAATGTAACGAAGATGCATCGCTGAGAAATATAGCTAGACTGTATACTAAACATATTCCCAAGGCTAGTAAACACAATTAGGGCGCCTAAGCAGGTTTATATGTATGGGTCTCGCAACTCACGACGCTTCGCGGACTTGAGACAATGCTGCTTTGAAGTGTGACAGCGACGGGAGCATTAGTATTCAGAAGAGATATATTTTCTTAGGTTCCATCAGATTTCCATCTTCATAAATGGTTTTCATGAATATTTAAGTTTCCCCCAGCTGCTGGTAGCGGTGGTGGTGGTAGTGGGTGGTGGTGGTGGTAGTGGTAATGGTCGTTGTTGCAGTGCCAGTGGCGGTAGTAGCAATGAAAGTAGTTGTAGTTGCAATGATAGTAGCTGTAGCTGCAAAGATAGTTTCGGTAGTATCAGTGATAGTGGCTGTAGTAGCAATGATAGCGGTAGTAGCAATAA
The DNA here is from genome assembly GCA_009830355.1 of Cherax destructor. Classification (NCBI taxonomy): domain Eukaryota; kingdom Metazoa; phylum Arthropoda; class Malacostraca; order Decapoda; family Parastacidae; genus Cherax; species Cherax destructor. The sequence goes on along the minus strand of WNWK01003243.1, from coordinate 57,215 downwards.
TAGTAGCGGTAATAGCAACGATAGTAGTAGCGGTAGTAGCAATGACAGATATACCTTTACCTTACCTTTGAAGAGTTTCGAGAGTATCTACTCTCTGAGCCCGGCCATGGGCCAGGCTAGTCTGGTGCTTGCCTGGTCAACCAGGCTGTTGCTGCTGGAGGCCCGCTGCCCCACATATCCATCACAACCTGGTTGATCTGGCACCCGATGAAGATACTTTTCCAGTTTCCTCTTGAAGGCTTCTACACTGGTTCCAGCCATGTTTCGGATATCTTCTGGTAAGATGTTGAATAGTCTGGGACCCCGGATGTTAATACAGTGCTCCCGTATTGTCCCCACCGCACCCCTGCTCCTCACTGGGTTTATTTTACACTTTCTCCCATATCTCTCACTTCAGTATGTTGTTATGGCAGTGTGCAGATTTGGGACCAGGCCCTCAAGTACTTTCCAGGTATATATTATCATGTATCTCTCTCTCCTCCGCTCCAATGAGTACATGTTCAAGACTTGAAGGCGTTCCCAATAATTTAGATGTTTCAATGGCTCAATGTGAGCCGTAAACGATCTCTGGATTTGTTCCAGCTCTGCTATTTATCCTGCCCTGAACGGGGCCGTCAGCACTGAGCAGTATTCTAAGTGGGGGAGCACTAGCGATTTGAATAGTGTCACCATCGGCATTATTTCCCTTGTTTTGAAAGTTCTCAATACCCACCCCGTCATCTTCCTGGCTGTTGTGATCTTTGTCTTGTTATGGTCTTTAAACGACAGATCAGCAGACATAATTATTCCCAAGTCCTTTACGTGTTCCTTTCGTTCTATGTGGTGACCCTCTTGCGTTTTGTATATATTGTTCCTTTTGAGTTCTTCATTTTTTCCATACCTAAGCAGCTGAAACTTATCACCATTGAACGTCATGTTGTTCTCCACTGCCCATTGGAAGACCCTGCTTATGTCCTCCTGTAATTTTTCAGTGTCCTCTACCGTAGTGACTTTCATGCTTATTTTAGTGTCATCTGCAAATGATGATACAAAAGTGTGCTGGGTGGCAGTAGCAGCGGCGACGAGCAATTAAGCCAGGAAGAACTCAACTGAGATTTCTCGATGTAAAATTTCGTAGATATGTATGAGAGTACGTATAGTTATACCAACGCTCTTATAAGGGCGTGATGCATGGGTGGGGAATGTTGCAACGAGGAGAAGGCTGGAGGCAGTGGAGATGTCATGTCTGAGAGCAATGTGTGGTGTGAATATAATGCAGAGAATTCGTAGTTTGGAAATTAGGAGGAGGTGCGGGATTACCAAAACTATTATCCAGAGGGCTGAGGAGGGGTAATAGAGGTGGTTCGGACATGTAGAGAGGCTGGAACAAAATAGAATGACTTCGAGAGAGTATAAATCTGTAGTGGAGGGAAGGCGGGGTAGGGGTCGGCCTAGAAAAGGTTGGAGGGAGGGAGTAAAGGTTTTGTGTGCAAGAGGCTTGGACTTCCAGCAAGCATGCGTGAGCGTGTTAGATAGGAGCGAATGGAGACAAATGGTTTTTAGGATTTGACGTGCTGTTGGAGTGTGAGCAAGGTAACATTTATGAAGGGATTCAGGGAAACCTGCAGGCCGGACTTGAGTCCTGGAGATGGGAAGTACAGTGTCTGCACTCTGAAGGAGGGGTGTTAATACTGCAGTTTTATAACTGTAGTGTAAGCACGCCTCTGGCAAGACGGTGATGGAGTGAATGATTGTGAAAGTTTTTCTTTTTTCGGGCCACCCTACCTTGGTGGGAAACGGCCGCACGGGTGCAGTGGGGACAATAAAGGAACACCGTATCAACATTCGGGGTCCCAGACTATCTAACATCTTACCAGAAGATATCAGAAACACGGCTGGAACCAGTGTAGAAGCCTTCAAGAGGAAACTAGACAAGTATCTTCACCAGGTGACAAATCAACCAGGCTATGATGGATATGTGGGGCAGCAGGCCTCCAGCAGCAACAGCTTGATTGACCAGGCAAGCACCAAACGAGCCTGGCCCATGGCCGGGCTTCGAGAGTAGTTAATTAAACTCTCGAAACTCTTCAATGGTATATCAAAGGTAAAGGTAAGATAAGGTTAGTAAAAAAAAGTGCTTCAAACTACCTCCGTATATTTTTTTTTCGATTAACCTCCTCCCCCCCCCAAAAAAAAAAGCCAATATACGTACTGTTTTCTAGTGGTGTGTAAGCATTCTGATAAATTCATTTGATTTTCTCTAAATACATTTTGGTCGTTTGTGTTTCTCTTTTTTTTTTTTAAATGTTGCTGACTTACCAGTTTTATTTTCTGTATTCACATACATAACTTTGATCAAACTCTCACTGAGAGAAACGTCGTTTTAACGAAAGTTTGTTTCGTGTGTCTTTATAGAATTTTTTTTCCACATACATTTTGGGTCAGAATTTTTTAATCTGGTGAATACTAACGGTCCACTTCAGTGCAGACGCGACTCCTGAGCTGGAAAACGAACAGAGAACTTTCACTGTGTGAATATATTCAATGAAACATCTGAACTACTGAGAACATGTGAAGCACCTTAAACTGTACTCCTTGGAACGTAGGCGATAAAGGTACATTTTAATTTACACTTGGAAAATTCTGGAGGGACTGGTCCCAAGCCTGCACACCGAAATCACTCCATATGAAAGCAAGAGACTTGATAGAGAGTGCAGGGTTCAGTAAGAGAAAAGCAGGGGCGTGACGAGTACAGTAAGAGAACCCGATGAATGTCAGAGGTCCGCGACTTTTCAACGCCCTTCCTTCATGCATAAGGAGAATTACCAAGAAACTACTGCCTTTAAGAGGAACCCTGATAAATTCATCAAATCAATTTCTGATTAGTCAGGCTGTAGTGCATACGGTGGACTGCGTGCGACCTGCACCAACAACAAAATCGACCGGGCCAGCAATCAGGTCTGGGACCGGGCCGAGGGGGCGATGATCCCCGAAAGCTGCATAAGGTCATTTCTTTTTATGGAAACACTGGCAATAAGTAGCATAGCTGTTTCCCTACCTACCGAGCCAGTGTGGTGGAGGTCTCGCTGTGACCTCCACCAGGAGAGTGTGATGGAGGTCTCGCTGTGACCTCCACCAGGAGAGTGTGATGGAGGTCTCGCTGTGACCTCCACCAGGATAGTGTGATGGAGGTCTCGCTGTGACCTCCACCAGGAGAGTGTGATGGAGGTCTCGCTGTGACCTGCCCCCAGCAACAGCCAATATGGATGGAATATATGTATATATTACCCCTGTATGTTGGCTGTATTGTGTACAGAATGAAATATTTGAACATATATATTGTTCTATGAGCCCCCACGGGAGGGCCAAGTAAGCTATGGGTGTTTAACTGTGAAAAATTTGTTGAAAATGGAAAATGAATATTTGTGGATATTTTTTAAAATGTAGAGCACTATTATCAGCAATTTTGATCCGGACGTTTAACTAGATGTCACCAGAGACATGATAATTTAACTTAATACACTTTGGCTTGGGCAGACATGACGCTATCATACACGCAGGCTTGGGCAGCCATAACGCTACCACAGGAAGACTGACGTTAGAGGACAGAATAAAAAAACGCAACACCGTGACTGGTTAATGCTCCAAGTCAGACCGAAACGTCGTCATAAGTTTTTTTCTCCTATGTGTGTGTTATTTGTGTATATAAGCAGTAGAAGTAGTGGGCTTAGCGCGTAGCCAGGACCACAGTGGTCGTGGTATAATAACCTACAGGTGCATAGTACGGTATATTACACCGAAAACATGACGAATTAGACACAGGTGCAATATTTAAGTATCTTTATTATGTAGACGTTTCACCATTCAGTGGCTTTATCAATGCAAATTCAAGGACATAATGGAAAGACAGTAGAACTATATACAAGAGATGAGGTAATCAATCCCTCAGCCTTGAAGATGGTGTGAAGAGCAACGTAGTGTGGAAGAGTCTGAAAACTCGTCACCAACTCCAAGGTTGAGGGATTGATTACCTCCTCTTTTGTATATACTTCTACTGTCTTTTGATTATATCCTTGAATTTATATTGATGGCGAAACGTCTACAATAAAGATACCCAGATGTTGCACATATCTAATTTTTCAAAGTGTGACTGTGTCGAAAAACGTATTGGGGAAAAAAAATAATCCCTGGTAGTTTATTGGAGGCTGTTAACGGGGACAGCGCCCCCGCGGCCCGATCCCAGACCAGGTTTCCCGGTGGATAACCAGATAAACCAGGCTGTTGGTGCTAGCTGCACGCAGTCCCACGTATGCACTACAGTCCGGCTGATCAGGAACTGACTTGAGGAACTTATCAAATTTCCTCTTGAGGACAGCAAGGGATCTCATATATAGGAAGCGGGTGTGTTAAAAAGTCTTGGCCCCCTTACGCTTATTGAGTTGTTCCGTAGTGTACTCACTGCACTCCTGGACTTCACTGGAGGTGTCACTGTAAGCTCAGTGATAGTTCATAGGGTATAACCGTTTCTGCTCTCATGATCAACCGTTAGATGATCAACCGTTAGCCCAATGTCAAAGGTCACCCAATGTCAAAGGTCAACCCTTTTGAATGCCTTGAGCCCTGCTCGGGGCAGTGCCTCAGTTACCAACCCGACACAGTGTAGGACAGACGTAGGCCTGCGGCTCTGAGATTCCACCCTGTCTATTCGACCTTAATACACCAAATTACCATTCCAATCTCGTCTGTTCATTACCCAATCCACGAAAGAACCTCCACGCAACAGAGGTATTTTGCACTGGATGCCAAGCCTCTTGCTTTCATAGGTAGTCATTCCTGTGTGCAGATTTGGGACCAGTCCCCTTCGAGTTTTTCAGGTCTAAATTACAATGCATATTTCTCATCTACGTTCCGAGGCGTACATATTAAGGGGGTAAAAGCAGTGCCTAATATATAAATATTATTAAGTCTGTCACGCACCTGAGCAATAAATTGTGTAAAACTGGAAAAAGAACTAAGCGAAATATTTTGAAAATCTACCTCAAATTATCTAGACGCTATATGACGCTTACGCGTTTAGCGCTTTTCAACAACAACAATAATAATAATAATAATAATAATAATAATAATAATAATAAACCAACACTACGAGCGGTTCTGAGTTCAGAGTTTTACTGAGTTCACAAAAAGCGCTAAGTCTGTATGGATCAGTCAGCGCTGCACGGACAAACGGAGTGAGCTTGTAAGAGCGAAAAGGTGAGCTCTGGGGGTGAAAGGACGAGGAAGCTCACCGGGATGATGCTTCGACCACCTGAATGCGTTCCAGAAAACACAATGAAGCTGTGTTTACTCTCCCTATCTTGGTGGTTCCTCCCTCTCTTTCTCTGTTGCTCCCTACACCCACTACTCTCTTTCCTCCCTCACTCTCCAACAGCCCCACCATCATCAGCATCTCTCTAATCCTACTGGTGGCTCCTCTCTTCTTCTTCCTCGCTCTTGTCTTTTTTGTAACTCCCACTCTCTCTCTTCCTTTGTTACTCCCCGGACGAACGACACACACTTTCTCCCTTCCTCTCCAACAGCTCCTCTCTCATCATCTTTCGTCCCTTACTGGTGGGGTGTCTTTTCTTCCCCGTTCTCCAACATCACCTTTCATTTCTTTTTGGTGGCTTCTCTTGATATCGCCTTCATTTCCTGCGCCCTCCGTGCACTCTCTTCTCTCTATCTATCTCTTCACCATCATGTTTCTTTATCTTACTGGTGTTTCTCCCTCTTCGTGTCATCCTCTACACTCGGTGCACTTTCTCTCCCTCCCTCTCTCCTCTACCATCACCACTAACGACCACGCGCTGTTTTACACAAACTCTCAACAACATTGTCATCTGTGGTCTCTGGAAATTCTTTTATTTCCAGACTTCAGCAGTGAGTGGATCACAGTGACGACACGGCTCAATGGTGAACTAGTTGCGGACAATATCACTCGTATCGAGAGAGCATACAAACACAGTCGAAAAGAAATGGCAATCTCAATTTTCTTTTCAGTGGTTCTGGGGTAATAACTTTGTCGCTGAAGCCTTTATCATTAAAAATATGAATGTGTCCTGATTCGTGGGGATAAGTACCTGGGACCCATTTTGTGCCTTTGTAAGCTAATGACTCTTCCCTCCCCCCCTTCACAGGATGGGTTAAGGGGTGCATAATGAAGCAATTAAACTAACTTCTGATTCACAGGCAAAGCACCGGCAGCAAGGCACAAGACAGACAGTTGGCTTTATTTATCCATTTTAAATAAGATACATAAATAACGAAATCTTATAATATCCTGCAGTTCTCAGTGACTCCACCTTCACCAAAACAAAGCCTGGACACAGTGGAGCGTGGCGATAACCACTCTACCGATTCCTCAACGAGCTGTGACATATACGTTAGTCCAAGGGCGACCCACACCCTGGGGTCGTTCTCGACTCTCCAGGAACGCCGGTAGATGAACCATCTACTCTCTGCAGGTAGAGTACACAACCCGACAACACCAGAAGAAAAAACAGTTACGAGTCAACACCAGTAGAGAGCTATAGTTAACTTTCTGATCAGGGTACAGGCAAACACCTACCTACTGGCTGGAGGGGCGGAGACCTCCGGAAGTGACTACTGGTAATCTTCAAGTAAATATATATATATATATATATATATATATATATATATATATATAACATCAGCGATGATATCACCTGACCACCAAAAAATTCCTGTCTAATGAGAGGATGTGGAGACTACCATCCAAGGTTAACTTATATAAAGATGGTGATTACCAGCTTGAGTTGAAGGATGGTGAGTAACTGTTGAAGGGTGGTGAGTGACTGTTGGAGGGGGGTGAGTGACTGTTGGAGGGTTTTGAGTGTCTGTTGGAGGGTGGTGAGGAACTGTTGGAGGGTGGTGAATGACTGTTGGAGGGTGGTGAGTGACTGCTGGAGGGTGGTGAGTAACCGTTGGAGGGTGGTGAGTAACTGTTGGAGGGTGGTGAGTGACTGTTGGAGAGTGATGACTGTTGGAGGGTGGTGACTGTTGGAAGGTGGTAAGTAACTGTTGGAGGGTGGTAAGTAACTGTTGGAGGGTGGTGAGTGACTGTTGAAGAGTGGTGACTGTTGGAGGGTGGTAAATAACTGTTGGAGAGTGGCGAACACCGACCAATCTACTCGACCACCACCAATATTCGCACACAATTCAGCAAAAGCTTGCGACCTCCTCACTTGCAACACCCTCGACCTGCCACATGGAACACAAACAGTCTTTTGCAACATTGTCGAAATACTCCTTCGAAATAACTTGAGATGAATTTTAAAATACGACGTAAAACGCCGTCAAACTTCTGATTTTTTTTTTTTTTTTTTTTTTTTGCAAATATCTCCGACATTTTTTGCGCCTTAAAGGACAGCACTGGATTTTTTTTCTGGGAGCATAACATGAACAATAAAGGAATAACATACTATGAAACAGCCCAGATGAATCAGTAAAACACCACCAAGCAGCCAAATAAATTCAGTAAAACACCATCTAATAGCTCAGTAAAACAACCGTTCAATAGCAGAGTAAATCACCATCCAATAGCCTAGTAAAACACCATTAAAACAGTATCAAACAATTAGTAATAATGGTAGAATTACTGGCAGAAAGTTAGGTAAATGGACACAGATGCAACTAATATGACATTTTATTGTGGCATCATTTCGCTCTCAAGGAGAGCGAAACGATGCCACAATAGTCACGTGCATCCTTGTTCATTTACCTAACAGCACCAAAGAGCGCCTTGAAACGTTCCTCAGTTGTCTAGAACGCCCTTAAATAACTTCCTGTGTAACACCTTAAGACAAATCTGTATTATTATCAGAGACGTTCGACGTCCCCAGGAGACCTCTCGGGTTCAAGGCTTAACGAGCAAGCTAATAGCTGGATGGTCCAAGATTACAGGGTTACGACGGCGAACCCACCCAGTCAGGCTATCTGTAGTAACTGCCTGCACACCCAAGGACGTGGAGTGGGAAAAAAGAGAGATGAAGTTTGTTTTATCGTGTTTTGTGTGCGAGTTCTTGCGGAAAAGGTGAAGAGAGAGTTGAGGCTTAAGTATGGCATCGAGACTAAACTCTCGAGAAAGTGTGTGTGTGTATAAGCTCTGGGGTGTGGTATTCCGGCAACTTGTACTGTCTGAAAGTGGAAGAGTTAAAGTGCTTTGTTACGGATTGATCTCAAAATGTGTGCGTATATGTACATGAAGTCTCAGAGGGCACACGTACGACAGGAATGTTACGGGAGGACGGGAGCTGGAGGGTCTAGGAGCCTGTGAGTCAGCGTGTATTGAGGGATGAATCACCGCCAGGTAAAATGATATGTAGATAAACAGTTCAGAAAACCGACAAGTTGATAAATTACACATATATGCAACACTTAGGTATCTTTATTGAGGAAACGTTTTGCCACACAGTGGCTTCATCAGTCCTATACTAAGAAGAATGGTGAAGAACAGAAGGAGTTTGAGGTAATCAGTCCCTCAGCCTGGAGTCGGTATTATCAGTCCATCAATCTTTTCAAGATTGATGTTACCCAAGTGTTGCACATGTGTCTAATTTATCAAAGTGATATGTGTAAACTTAGCATTCTCGGTAATCATGAGTGGGGGGGGTAAAGTGCTTTCCCAGGCAGTCAGCAGTTAATAAAAAGTTGAAATGAAGACTCTCTTTCAAAGGTTCCTTTCACGTTTTCAAAGCTGTGAAAATTAAGTAGACTGAAGATGGGTTGGAAATCAAGAGAAAATGGCTGACATCACTAAGCTTATCATTTAAACTCTCTCATGTCCTTAAAAACTCGGATCTTGCGACGTCAAAAAATAAAAATTCTTATAATGAATCATCAGTTTGTTCGGTAATACCTGTATACACCCTCCGTGACCCTGTATTAATTGCAACGGTTTAACAAAGCTCCTGGAGAGAGAGAAACGGTGCCATAATAAAATGTGGTATTGTACATGGGTCCTTTAACCTAACATATTGTCGGTAATTCTACCAACATTATTATAAATCATCAGGTTGTTGATTTGGTGAGGGAAGTGTATTGGCTTATATTTGTTAGCATCAAGGGTATGGACTCGAATGAGAACTATATGTCTGTTTAGTGTCTTGAAAAATGGGAAAGAGAGGTGAGGATGTCACTTAAAACACTTGTGGTAAATAAAGCATCTGTAGGAAAAGGAGAAAATAAAATAAGGGAGGAAAAATGCCAAGGAAAATGAAAACTTTAGAACAGGAAACAAGAATGGGGCGATAAAGATTGAAATCAAGGAAAAAATATATCAGACAAGGGAGGAAAAAGAATAAACTGTGGAAGGTGTCAATAATTATGTGGAGGAAGAAAAGGGAATAAAGAAAAAGAAAATTAAGATGGGAAGGAATGAATACGGATGGAGAAAGAAGACACGAAGAATGTGGAGAGAATAGGAAATCTCTCAACTAAAGCGACCCATTTGCAGCGCACACACCATCTTCTTCATCCAGTCGATATCCTAAACCTTGGATATAATTACATTCGTCAGACACAGAAGTATCATGGAATCTTGGCACAGGGAATAATCTTGACACTCTACGTATAGCACACAGCCTCTGTATCTTACTACTACCACTACTACTACCACTACTACTACCACCACTACTACCACCACTACTACCACCACTACTACCACCACTACTACTTCATCGCTACAGTATACAAGTTTATTTCTCATGTCTGTGTTAGTATGATACAGTCACCAGCTGGCGTAAGTCTCTCAAAGATTCCCAGGTGATGCGTATCTGTTTTATCCATCAATACCGGATGAGGAAAGATACCTGAAGGCTGTTTCCGGGGGTCAACGCCCCCGCGGCCCAAGTAAAAGTAAGAGGAAGATATGGAAAGAAGGAAGGGAAGAGACAAATGAGGTGAGCACGTCACTTGTGAGGTAAGGGAAGGGGAAACAGCACCCGCCCTTCCAACTAACTCTCAACTGTTACTTCCCCTTTGAGGTCGGATGCGTCGTAGCCATGGCAACCTGCCCTACCTGCAAGAGAGGAAAAATGCTTTCAATATTTCATATTAAAATCTGTGTGTGGCTTAGCAGTACCACGAAGTATTAACTGTTTCTCGAGATTAATGGAAAAAAAAAACTCTGTAAAAGCTTCAACCTAAGTAAGAAAGTTGGATCCAAATGTCGTATTGATGAATAAAACACAATGCTGAAGAACAAGATTTTAATGGGACGACATTTCGCTCTGTGTAGAGGTTTATTAAGTCAGAAAGATCGCTACCAGAGCGAAAAGTTGTCTCATAAAAGCTTGTTCCGCAAGTTTCTCTTACCTTCAAAATATCAAGTCGTGACCTATAAGATAATTCAGTGTTTATGACAATAAAAAAGTTGAATACAATCATAGACACTAACACTCACAAACCAAAAAAGAAAAAAAAACACATTTACGCTAACACACACACAAACAATTACAAAAACTCTTGGTTAAAATATCTCGCACCAAATAAAACATTAAATCGTTAACATTAACATCCAGCAACAACAACAGCCGCCTGAGGGGAACATGGTGAGTGGAATCTGTGTGGCAACACTATCAGGGGATTGTGTAGGGAAACTTGGGAGTGTACCAAATAAAAGCAATTCTGTAACGAAAAATAGTGAGAGGGATCTTAAGAACCTTACCAGAGAAAATCAAGCCTATACTAAAGACAAAGTGCTAGATCAACCAGGCTGTGTGATGGCTCTGTAGGCCTGCAGGGGGCGGTGGCAGCAAGGACACGATTGACCAGGCATTCAACAATAAAGTCTGGTCTCAGGATTTCGAGTGTGTTAGGTTAGGTAAGGTTCGTCAGGAAACAGGCCAAAGTGTCTCCCGACGCGGGTCTTAGATGATGACCCGCCATTGGAGCTTTTGGTCATCTGACCGAGGCCTTCCGCTAGCTTATCGGTCCACCCCTTAAAAAATTATGGTCATAGTCATTAGAGAGTGGAAGAACTCTTTAAACATGATGCAGAAATGTTTTTCGTCTCTTATGTTTTCCATTTTGCTTTAAGCGCAATTACGAGGAACGCGATTTACAATTGGAAGGATATACATCCAGCTTTCAATTTAGAAAGGAAAAGATAAACGACGTTTCGAATTATCCTGGAACAACGGAGAGAAAACTAGGAAAGAGATCAGACGAAGAAGTGAGAGGAAAAGGTGGAAGACAGGTCAGGTGAATATAAGTGACTTGACCTGTCTTCAGCCTTTCTTCTACACCTCTTTACCTCACCAGTTGTTTCCTAGTTGTGACTTGATTATGGTCAAGAACAGACTGAAACGTCATCTAAAGTTTTCTTTAAAAAAATGGGAGGGTCATGAACTGTTCCGGGTACGGCATTGTAACTTATTCTTTATGGAAAGGATTATTCCATGGAAATCATAGCCAGAATGAGGTCTGCTTAGAGTAAAACAGCCGAAAATTAGACGCCAGCTTAAACACAGCAAGTTCACTTGATTGTAAATAATGTGTAGAGAATCCAGAGAAGGAAAACCTAGACCAAGGTGGTTCTTGGATCAATGAGTCCTTCAAATTTCAGGAAGAGACAACTTCCTTGTAAATTTATCAATCTTCACACCCTGTTTTGTGCGGGCAGTGGCCGAAGGGAGTGGAGGGTGGGAGGAGAACCTTCTGCTTTACTAATTTTGCATCAGTCATCTATATAATAGTAGACAGTTCTCATCAGACAGCCTGGGTGTGGATTTTCAAGCATTTTCCTTCCTGCCTTTCACATGTACTATTAAGTAATCTTCAGTACTGTGCTCTCTCTCCCTCTTATCATACTTCCCCATTCCCGTCACATCCCTCTCTATCCCGTCACATCCCTCTCTATCCCGTCACATCCCTCTCCCTTCCGTCACATCCCTCCCCCTCCCGTCACTCAGCCTCCTCCCAACACTTAAGAAAAAATAAATCTTCAGTAGCAGTTTTCAGTGTTACGAACTTCGGGTATGAAATTACTTCCTGCTTCCACTTACAAAAAAACATAACCAAACAAATTTTAAAACACAAACTACTACCTAAAATTCTGAACTTTGTGACACAAATGGAGGAAAAATAAAGATGGGATGAGAAACTGGGATCAAGAGTCTGGGGTTTGGAGTCCTGGTCCCCCTCTTTGACTTATTGAGCTCTACACACACACACACACACTTATATATATGTCGTGCCGATTAGGTAAAACTGGTCAATTAGCAAGAACTCATTTAAAATTAAGATTTTTTCTAAAATTTTCTCTTATATGTTTAAATATATATTTTTTTCATTTATGTTCATATAAAAATTTATAATTTTGGACCAAAAGAAACTTAGAAAACCTACCTAACCTTATTATAACAAGCGCAATTTATTTTAGGCTAACCTAACTAAATATATTTTAGATACGTTTACAATAATTTAATAATAAACACACACAATGAAATATATTTTTTTCGTTAAGTTCAGAATGATTTCTGCGAAATTATTACATACACAAATTTTCGCTTGTCTTATATGGCAAGAATAGCGTTGCTATTTAAGCCAAAATCGCAAGTTTTACATAATAGGCACGACATATATAATGTGTGTGTCAGTTAACTGACACACACACTGGGTTACTAATATTTTGGTACAACGTCTGGTGTGTCGTGGCTGTAGGAGCGAGCTACATCTTCTGAGGCAAATCTTTGAGAAGAGCTAAATCGGTAGGGGTTTCAGGTAGTGGGGTGCACTGGGGGAAGATTCGAGAATGGAGAGGGTAGCTTAGATTCCTTGGATCAAGAACCCTTCAGCAGCATTAAGGGGAGATATTTTTTTTTGGAAAAGCATGGACCTACAAGGTCAACATGGACCTACAAGGTCAACATGGATCTACAAGGTCAACATGGATCTACAAGGTCAACAGGGATCTACAAGGTCAACATGGATCTACAAGGTCAACATGGACCTACAAGGTCAACATGGACCTACAAGGTCAACATGGACCTACAATTTCAACATGGACCTACAACGTCAACATGGACCTACAAGGTCAACATGGACCTACAAGGTCAACATGGACCTACAAGGTCAACATGGACCTACAAGGTCAACATGAACCTACAAGGTCAAGATGAACCTACAAGGTCAACATGAACCTACAAGGTCAACATGAACCTACAAGGTCAACATGGACCTACAAGGTCAACATGAACCTACAAGGTCAACATGGACCTACAAGGTCAACATGGACCTACAAGGTCAACATGGGATGGTAAATTCTCGAATGGAAATAATATATCTATTATTTTCGTCAGGAAAATAATTCACCTACTACTTTTTTAACTCCGGGTTGTGATACAAAAAACAAAATAATCTATTTAGTTTTTGTATATTTCCAGCTACTCAAATGATAAGAAAATCAAACAAAGAGGATGAAAGTAGTTTAATATACACAAAATTATTCCATTCTGGCCACACTATGATGATATCACGGAAGTGATAATATCTGTGGTATTAACTAAGTCTCGAAGTGACTTTGTAAATGGTCCAAATCGGACAATAGTCACATGAAAGGTCGTGTTTATCCTCTTTTGTGGAACGACCTCTCCACGTCTTGACGGAAGTTGCAGCAGCACGCGCAGTGGTAAGGGATGCAAAAATAATGTAAACATGAAAGTATGAAAGAGAGAGAGAGAGAGAGAGAGAGAGAGAGAGAGAGAGAGAGAGAGAGAGAGAGAGATGCTAGAACTAGAATTGTTCAAGTACAAGAATAATGCCCCGGCCCCTTAAGGCTCGCATGTCACTGAATCAAAACATTCAGCCCTCTGGTCCTTCATTGCTGATAACATATATCACTCAGTGAGGTCAGTTATCAACAGCAATACATTAAAGTCTATGGCTCTGGGATATCTACTCAGTCCAATCAAGAGAAAAGTGTTGGAGTTCTCATAAAGAAGCTTCTCTAACGGGAAGACTGAGAGGTAAGTGTGAACCATCGTCTCTAGTGTGAAGAAAGCAAACACACAGAAAAAACCATGATTCAGCCATCGAATAAAATATTGAATTCAACAAAGTATCTATCTCAACAGATACATTGCTTGGTCTTAGGTCCTGCCATTGGTTATTACCCACACCAGAATGAGGGAGGACCTAAGGGCCCCACTGGAAATAAGCAACACTGCCTGACTTTCTTGGGTGTTTTCGCGACGCGTAGTTTTTTCTTCGACCCACAGAGGCAAAGGCAAGAGGTGAAAATTGTAAAAACTTTGTGAAATTGGTGTTTCTTGGGCTTGCATTTCAAGCTGGAGGTCAAGGGCATTGGTCGTGGCAGAGCAGAGCGTGGAAAAAAGCAGAGGGCGAGTGAAAAGAAGCTTAAAGATAGCGATTAAAAAGTAAATGCAATTACGGGAAATCATTAAGACAGTAAAGAAACAATAAGAAATGACAGAGAAAGCGTGCTGATGTAAAATCAATAAAAGAATGAGAGAGAGAGAGGGGATATAGGAAAGGGAAGATGCGAGTGGGAAAGGAGGGAGAGAAAAAGTGTGTTTTATACATTAAACAAATAACAACAATTACCAGCTATGTTTCCCAGTTATATTTCACCACAGAGGAAGGTTTTCATAGCCTAAGCCGAGAAACCTCAGTAGGTTAATGAGGAAATCATTAAGTATTCCACCATAGGTTCAGCAGCTGTGGGATCCTCATACCAGATAGTAAAACTGAATCATTTCTTAATGTACATCTTTCTTATTTCTTCCTGACCCAGTTTTCTCATCAATCTTTACAAGATCACGTGTGGGAAACTTTTAATTATAAAATAAGTTTGAATAATTCATCAGTTTTATCACGCATTTAAAACTTTATAAGATACAGAATACAAAATAATTGGATTGATTTTAGTAATAATTGTAGAATTACCGATAAAATGTTAGGTAAAAGAACACAGATGTAACTAATGTGACATTTTATCGTGGCAACGTTTCGCTCTCCAGGAGCTTTATGAAGATGTTATGTAACGGCTTGAGAAAGCTGCTGGAGAGCGAAACGTAGGAAGTTAAAAACAGATGTCGATAGAAAATCACTATCAACTGAGACAGGAGGTGGCAAGTGTGAGCATGATTATCATCAATCCCTTTAAGAATGTTTGGCCCTGACTGGATGATTGTTTGGACGTGTGTATTAGTGTCAGAGGTGCAGCAAAGAGACTCAGCTCTGGATAACTAACAACAAAATGGTTCACGTTGCACTATGAATGGAAATCCTCAGGAATAAGACGCAAGGCAGAACATGAGGACCTGGCTGGCTGGCTGCCTGGCTGGCTGCCTGGCTGGCTGCCTGGCTGGCTGGCTGCCTGGTTGGCTGCCTGGCTGGCTGGCTCTTGATGGAGGATATTACCACTTAGATCCATTACTGTATTAAATGACAGCAACACGGTCAACCAGGGGTTTGGTCTGCACGTACCGTGACATGTACATGATAAAGTGTGTGTGTGTGTGTGTGTGTGTGTGTGTGTGTGTGTGTGTGTGTGTGTGTGTGTATGTGTCTGTCTGTCTGTCTTCTAATCCCACTTGCATGTACTCGTCTGTATGTGATTGCTGTGGTCAAGCCTTAGCTCCTGGCCCTGCATCTCAACTTGCCGCATGCCAGATTCACTCTTTCCTAGCATCGTGGAATCTTTCGTATCTCTTCTTAAAACTATGTACGATTCCTGCTTCTACCATTTCGTCGAGGTCTTTCTAGTTCCGGACCATCGTGTGTGTGTGTGTGTGTGTGTGTGTATGTATTCACCTATATGTGGTGGATGTGTGTATGAGGGGGGGGGAGTAACAAAAACTTCAAAACACAAGCCTTTGATTTTATTAGCTGACCTTAATTGAAACCTCCTGCTCGTCCTAAGTCGAGATTCACCCCCTCTTCTGCTTGTGTCCTGACCTGAAGATACATCAGGGACTAGGGCGGCGCCTGCAATCATGATTTGTTGACACTACCAGCAGGATGAGTGAACAGGAAGACTGGTGGGTGAGAGAGAGGAGAGAGAGAGAGAGAGAGAGAGAGAGAGAGAGAGAGAGAGAGAGAGAGAGAGAGAGAGAGAGAGAGAGAGAGAGGGAGATTTTTCACTGAATGACCCACAAAAATAATTTGCTGTTTATCATTGGGAATACGTACTATCACTTCTGAATGGCGTCACTTTCACTTCTACGTGGTAGCGACTCAGTAGAACTCACCTTCATGACACAGACTGCACTGAACCAGAGGTCATACTGTCCTCTGTTGTTTTTATGTGTACTTGTTGCGCCGGTCAGCTACTCCAGATTGGTAGCGTTATTACCCAACGTTATTGTTTCTGTAGCGTTTGCTGTTATGTCCACTGATGCTGTTACTGTTGTAACTTTGTTGGTTGCCATCTGTTGGTGGTGTTGCTGCTACTGCTGCTGCTACTACTACTACGTCCTTGCTACTAAGGTGTCTCCTTGTATCTTTCACCATCCTCTGTACTGTTTACCTATCATCCTCTAGGATGTGCTAAAAGGTTGACTGGAGAATTTGGATTTAAAGATCATAGTGAAACTGTCTTGATGCTTGACTAAAGGCGACAGCTTTCCTTATTCCACCTGGACACAAGGGTGTTGTTGTCTGCCATCGTTTAAAAACAATCCATATAATATATATATATATATATATATATATATATATATATATATATATATATATATATATATATATATATTTAACACAAGTCCTGAATAATGTGAGAAATCACGAAAGCACTTGGAATTTCACTATTTTTTTAATAGTGGTTGTTTTGCATATTGTGATATCACCTGTTTATCTTATAGCGCAGAGAGAGAACCATTAAGCTACCAAATTTGTTGTAATTAGAGAAAATATCACTTCTGACCTCCCGAAAGAAAACTTCTGACTTTAAACACAACCTCTGACCTCCTGAAGTAAGACCTCTGACTTGAATCACCACATCGAAACTGAAACATGGTCTTTGCCCTCCTGAGTTGAAGACCTCTTGACTTCCTGAAGTACGTCTTATGATCGTCACGTTAAGGACCCAGAGTGTCAGATAAGCATGATAGATGACTGGTAGAAGGGAGAAGTGGAGAATTCTTGATCATTTTCTTTAAATAAACATCATAAATTACACAGATACCCTTTATTCAGGACTGGAGTCTCCTTACGCAGGACTGGAATCTTCTTACACAGGATTGGAATCTTCTTACACCGAACTGAAGTGTTTTCTTACACAGGAGATGATATTCCAGCAAGACTGGAGGGTTCTAATGTGGTTTTTTTACCTGGATGAGATTGACAAGTCTGTTAACACACAGACAGGTACTGCTAAGTAGGCTGGGGCTGCACGGGAGTCACAGAATCGAACACGGAACTTTGCGATTGTGAGTCGGTGGGCAACGTGGCATACAGAGAATGTGGTGAATGTCAAGAGAGATGGGAGGAGAAAGAGGAGGAGGAGGAGGACGAGGAGAGCAGCTCTAAAGACCAAGAGAGGAAAAACTTGATAAATGACACTTCCTTCCTTCCTCTCTCTCTCTCTCTCTCCCTGTTTACCCTCTCCTCCACCTTTACCTCTTGTCTTCATTCCATTTCCCTGTTCGTCAACAACTCCCTCTTTCCCTCCTCCCCATTCTCCTTCCCCAACTCTCTCTCTCGCAGATCAAGGTGATACATCTATTTCAGCAAGATCCATGAAAATCCACACTGCGTGATGGAATAGGACAGAGAAACATAGCTGGCTTTTGTTCCTACTGTGTCACTTTCACATAGATTAGGAGAGCAGCACACTGATGATGTATCCAATTTTGCTAAATTAAAAATAAAAACCTCTCTCAGGTTTGAGTCCAGAGATGAGAAGTACAAGAAATAGGTTGGGAGAGAGAGAGAGAGAGAGAGAGAGAGAGAGAGAGAGAGAGAGAGAGAGAGAGAGAGAAAGAATAACACAGTGGTACACAAATCAGAGTGTACATAACCACGGACATTAGAGTGTATAATAACAAGCAGTTATATGAACTATAATTCCCTTCTCAATAACATTGACACTAATCACTTTAATAACTCTTTACATAACCCTTAAGTTTTATAATCTCTCGATTCAAGGAACTGAAGCTACCCGCTCATTCCTCGGATCAAATTTGATTACCTTTCGGTCTCCAGGCGCTGTACAATTTCAACGGATTTAGCGCTTCCCCATGAATAATAATTATACTACTACTAATAATAATAACAATAATAATAATGCATTTTCTGACAAATCATAGCAACCTTAAATGTCTTTTTTAGACTCTTGAAACTATAATTATTGGGAGGCAAAAAGGTTTAGACGCAAGGGGAGAATAGCTCAAGTTCCTTGGATCGAGAGACCTACCACGCCATCAAGTTTTCCCTCTTGATGCTCCAGTCATGTCGATATGACTAGGGCTCACCCCGATGACTTGCCATAAATTCTCTGCCATGAGTGGCCATAGATCGTGGCAATGCGTGGCCATAAATCACAGCGACGTGTTTGTGGCCAGTACCATTGATGCGCTGCTCTAAATCACTCGGGTTCTCTCACACGTCAAGATTCTTAGCAAGTTTGTTGTAGCACTGACACAATAACACATCTGCTCTACAGCTTGAAAAAATAAAAAAGTTTATTGAGATATCAACTGTTTACTGTGATGTTATTGCATATATATATATATATATATATATATATATATATATATATATATATATATATAATGCAGTTGTATTTCTTGTAATCAGGAAAAGAGCTGAGGAAACACATAATAAAAAACCCTGTTAAATGGTGAGAGGAGAAGGGAATTAGAAATGACAAAAGAACATTAAAAACGATATTGATGTCTAGAAGAAGGAAGGCGAGCAGAACGGTGGAAATGAGGAAAAAAAGTAGGAAGCAAGCAAGTAGGTGGAAGAGGAGGAAGAAAAGGAGGAGGAAGAGGAGGAAGAAGTGAGGAGACTGTAGTACAGGGCATCGGGATGCACGTACCACACGTAACTTCCACAGGTGTGTTCTGCCCTGAAACTGAGAGACCCGACCCCATAAAGACGATGTATTAGAAATATACAGGGGATATACTGCCAGTGTCAGGGTCATTCTTCCAGTAATAGGGATTTACTTCTAATGCCAGATATATACTGCCCATAGCAGAGATGTGCTGATAATGACAGGGACATTCTGCCAATGACGGGAATATTCCGACAATGACGGGGATATTCCGACAATGACGGGGATATTCCGACAATGACGGGGATATTCCGACAATGACGGGGATATTCCGACAATGACGGGGATATTCTGACAATGACGGGGATATTCCGACAATGACGGGGATATTCCGACAATGACGGGGATATTCTATGAAAACGGCAAAAAAAATCCTATCAGTTTGAATGACTCGTTAAAAAAAAATCGACATTTAACCCACTTCAGAGACGATGCTAGCAAAAACGGGGAATAATACAAAAAACGGGAAATACTACCAACAACGGGGAATAATACTAACAACGGTGGATACTACCAACAAGAGAGAGAATGCCAACAGCAAGAGGAAGTTACTAACCGCAATAGAGATCAATACCAATAGTAATGCGAAGGAAGTGACAACATGGGAGACAATATCAACAACAACACACACACAGTAGGGAGAAAGACACTTGAGCTCAGTTCAGGACATTTATTAAAAGAAACGTTTCAAGAGTTTCTTCATCAGTCCTCTTGCCCCTCTCATCAGCTTCCTTTAAGAGTACACACGTGTCCTCTTCCACAGAGTGTCGACATCACCTCACTCTTTACAACAAGAGACAATACCAACAACACTGAGGACACAATAGCCAAACAAAATACACAAAAGTAGTAGATACAAAGAAGAAAAAATACGAAAACAAACACAAGAGAGAATGGAAAGGGAAAAAGTAAGTTTATTTAGGTACAGGTATACATAAATACAGTTACACAAATGATCATACATAGATACATATGTGTAAATTATGTAGGATAACCCCCAAAAAAGTCAAGACAAAGTGACTTATTTTCACTGGGGGAATGAAGGGGAAGAACCATTAGGAAAACACGAAAAAAAGGAGAGTGCCTCAACAACAACAACAAAAAAAGAGCCACACAAGGCGGTCCGACCCGACACTAACACATACAAACTTTCTCCACTGCGTCATTTGCAAGCTGCTCGACCCCCATGTTTCACTCTCAAGATGTGACATTCATCTCATTCTTCAAATGTCATACAAAAAGGGCGAGAACAGACTGCTGGGGGAGAGGGGCGAGAGAAACTGAGGAGGATGTGGAGTAGGTCATAATGAAGGAGGATGTGGAAATAAGAGAACCAGAGGGCTGGATCATGGAGTGAGAAATCAAAAGGAAGACTGCGGAGGTCAAAAGGAAGGAGAAAACAGAGTAAGAGGTCATAAGGAAGGAGGATGTTGAGTGAGAAGCCAAAAAAGAAAAGAGGATGTGGAGCAAGAGGTCAAGAGAAGAAGAAAGTGCTGAGTGAGAGGGCAAATGGAAAAAAAAAGATTGGAATCACCTCTAAGACTCACAAGGAAAAAAAAATGAGCACACGTACCTGGAGTCACCTCCAAAAACGCGGTAAAAGATCTCTTACAAGTTTGTTGACTTAACTATAAAAGGATTTTTGGAGCAATTTTATCTGGCCTTTTTTTTTTTTAAGATATTTTTGTCTGAGAATATTTTATTTTAGTTTCATAAGCGGGGGAAAAATATTCCCTCTATTTCTATATTGCTGAATATATATATATATATATATATATATATATATATATATATATATATATATATATATATATATATATATATATATATATAGTGTGTAAACATTCCTTAGATAGATTTTTAATCGAAGTAACAGTGGATGAAGCACCAACACAGTGGATGAAGCACCAACACAGTGGATGAAGCACCAACACAGTGGATGAAGCACACAGTGGATGAAGCACAAACACAGTGGATGAAGCACAAACACAGTGGATGAAGCACAAACACAGTGGATGAAGCACAAACACAGTGGATGAAGCACAAACACAGTGGATGAAGCACCAACACAGTGGATGAAGCACCAACACAGTGGATGAAGCACAAGCACAGTGGATGAAGCACCAACACAGTGGAAGAAGCACCAACACAGTGGATGAAGCACCAACACAGTGGATGAAGCACCAACACAGTTAATGAAACACTAACACAGTGGATGAAGCACAAACACAGTGGATGAAGCACCAACACAGTGGATGAAGCACCAACACAGTGGATGAAGCACCAACACAGCGGATGAAGCAGACACACACTGGATGAATTAATAAAGGTGGCCAAGTCGAGGTGCAAAACCTTGTCACCTCCTTGGACAAGACTCGAGGCATCGATCTTGAACTCGAGATTCTTCAAAAATATCGCCGTCTTGCTTCCCAGACAACTTAAAAAAAAATCAGGAGGGGAAAGGAATAATAATAATAATAATAATAATAATAATAATAATAATAAAAGCAGCAGCAGCGTCATTTACGTAACACTTTGTTCAGTGCTCACAACGATTCTAAAATACAACACACAATTATAAATCTAACAAACAATAACAGCAAAGAACATAAACACCCAACACAAATAAATATCATACCAACTTAAAATAACAAACATCTGTTTAAAACAAAAAAAACATTAAATTATGTCAAAAGTTCCCCGAAGTCCCTACAGGCACCTCAGTAATTATAAAAACCATGACGAAGGCAGAAAGTCTAATCTAAGGACATCCTGTTAAAATATATTCCACACTAAGTGACGCAGAGGGACTCACGAATACTTGCGAACAGGTGGCCGTGGGTGATGAGTGTGTGTGTGTACTCACCTCGTTGTGGTTGCAGGGGTCGAGTCACAGCTCCTTACCCCCGCCTCTTCACTGGTCGCTACTAGGTCACTCTTGCTCCATGAGCTTTATCATACCTCTTCTTAAAGCTATGTATGGATCCTGTCTCCACTACATCACTTCCCAGACTATTCCACTTTCTGATAACTCTATTACTGAAGAAATACTTCCTAACATCCCTGTGATTCATCTGAGTCTTCAACTTCCAACTGTGTCTCCTTGTTGCTGTGTCCCATCTCTGGAACATCCTGTCTCTGTCCACCTTGTCAATTCCTCTCAGTATTTTATATGTCGTTATCATATCCCCATTATCTCTCCTGTCCTCCAGTGTCGTCAGGTCGATTTCCCTTAACCTCTCCTCGTAGGACATACCCCTTAGCTCCGGGACTAGTCTTGTTGCAAACCTTTGCAATTTTTCTAATTTCCGTACGTGCTTGGCTAGGTGTGGGTTCCAAACTGGTGCTGCATACTCCAATATAGGCCTGACATACACAGTGTACAGGGTCCTGAACGATTCCTTATTGAAATGTCGGAATGCTATTCTTAGGTTTGCTAGGCGCCCATATGCTGCAGCAGTTATTTGGTTGATGTACGCCTCAGGAGATGTGCCCGGTTATACTCACCCCAAGATCCTTTTCTTTGAGTGAGGTTTGTAGTCACTGGCCCCCTAGACTGTACTCCGTCTGCGGTCTTCTTTGCCCTTCCCCAATCTTCATGACTTTGCACTTGGTGGGGTTGAACTCCAGGAGCCAGTTTCTGAACCAGGTTTGTGTGTGTGTGTGTGTGTGTGTGTGTGTGTGTGTAAGGAAACACTTAGAAATGTTTTCGCCACGCCGGGAATTGAACCCGGGCCCTCCGTGCGTGAAGCGAGAGCTTTAGCCACCAGGGCCACCGTGTGTGTGTGTGTGTGTGTGTGTGTGTGTGTGTGAGTAAGACTGGTTAACGCAAGGTGTTATAGTGTAGAGATCTGACAAGTCACTGAGCTATGGGATCTGGTCTAGGGACCTGGAAGCACCTGGTTGGGGGACGGACCTGACTTAATGGAGGGTCCTGGTGAAGGTACCTGAAGGAGGAGGATGACCGAGTCTTGGGGAGTTGGGGGCTTGTTCTAAATGAAAAGGTTTGGGTGAGTGCGAGGGTAAGGAAGATGGGTCAAGTAGAGGGCAGACAGGTGGGTCAAGTGGTGGGTAAGCATGTGGGTGTGGGCGGGAGAAGGCAGATGAGTATGGGAGAAGACAAGTGGGTGTAGGTTGGGAAGGGAGTGGGTGGTTGGGGTGGATGTCAGTCGTGTAATCAGCAGTGCTGGCAGAAACCGGTGATAGTGATGAAGATGCCTGTGAAGGAGCGATGATAAATGAGGTCTTCCTGGGGATGACGGTGGTGTCTGTGGGAGAGGAGGCCGAGGAAGAGCGTAAGAGGAGGGCAGGAGAGAAAGAGGATGAGCAGGGGTGGAGGATAAAAAAAACGGTGAAGGAGAGGAGGAAAAAAAATGAGACGAAGACTTGAGATGGAATTGAAAATACGAGAGGACAAGGATGGGAGAGGCTGAGGGATGAGGAGTCAAGGGCCCCGGCTGCTGTATGAAATGATTGTACACTGGAACCACTTTGGTCCTCAGATCGTTCACCCATTATGGTCATTTTTTTCTCAATATGTTGTCCAGGATTTCCTGGCGTCCAGCGACTTCGACTTACCCATATCACGGAAACTTGATGTGAAAGCGCATCCCATGAGAGCGCATCCCATGAGAGCGCATCCCATAATGGACAGTAACAACCTTGTGTCCACTTCGTATTTCCATGGTGCTTGCGCGTCTGCATTTACAGGTACACCAGACAGGCGGTCACTTGCATCAGTTAAGAGTACCGTGCTTTAATAACACTGATGAAGCACATGTGGGCTAGGAACTTGAAAAATAAAAGTTCATTCTTATTTTTCTCGACTCTCATGATAGCATTCATGTTTTGACGCACAATTTTGTTTCTTTCAACTCGTTTATAAGATATTAAACACCACATGAACACGATTGACAGTCTCTCTTAAAAAGATTACAATGTATTCTGTATTTTTTTTTCTTTTCCATAAACTCCGAAAGCATCGTTATTCTCTGGACGAACCGTACTTGGTGCTCCTGATCCGTCAACAACGATGAGATAGAAGGCAGGATATAAGTTTATATATTTTCCACGTCAGTAGCGATCAGCTCTTCCGGATAATGCATAACATTTAGACTTGGTCTTGCAGAACTCTTTTTAACATAGCAAGGGCTATCGTTAGTCCGGGATAACGATACGCAATATTGTCTTGCTGACTGCAATAGTGTGCCGAATAATTGCCAAGGACTTTGATGCATCCGGAAACACTGGAAGAAGTGATATTGTTGTAACGGTTTGCATGTATATCACACTTGCTTGTTTGAATAAGCCGCCCATGATGTATGGTGGTTACAAATTGATTTTGCGAGGCTGGGGGTAACCTATAATGACACGTCTTTGTACCATTTTTGTTCCTCAGCAGTAAATTCTTGCCGACCCTTCAAAGAGTTGAAGGGTCGGTAAGGCTTCCTTATTTCAGGCATAATCAATTATTTTCTTGGCGACATAAAAGGAGCGACAGATGCGCAGCATTCAGACAATCTTTTAACGTTCATTCCAGTTTTCATAAAAGTATTTCTTGATGTCTGCCCTGAAAGTCACTGTTAAAAAAAATATAGTTGTTGATTAGTATTTTATGGCATAAATTATGAAAACACTATATTTCAGTGTTGTTGGACACACTGCTTCAACGTTCTCAAACTACTATATTGATGCATTACCAATATCAGCTAATACGCCATAGGCACGATAATAGGACACTGATATTCTATATTTGTTAAGGATAGTCATTAGTTCCTAATGGTTCTAGAGTGAATAAGACTACTGAGAAATAGACGAAAGAGAGTTTCCTGTTTGTCGATGTGTTTTGTGTTGAGAGAATTTGATCTCTGACGTTTACAATAATTAAAAGCCAAAAATGTGAAATACCGCGTGTTGATAGAGAAATATTGAGTTATTACTATTATTTATATATATATATATATATATATATATATATATATATATATATATATATAATAACTCGCCGAATAGGCCGAACTCCTTTAAAAAATAAACCCTTTACAGAATTATAATTATTTTTTCACTGACAATTATATAAAGATTTTTGCTTTTGGACCAAAACCAAGAAACCTCACCTAACCTGCCTTAAACAAACAATATTTTTTAGCTAAATTCTGCAATATATATCATTGGTTAATTTAAATATAATTAATATTGTATTAGATCTATTATATGTATAATTTTTCGTTCTGCTCAGATCGATTTCCGCTTATCTACGGCGGTCCAGCACAATTAAGAAACACGTACCTGGGCCTGGCTACGGGAGCAAGAAAATTCTTGAAACCCATTCAGGATACATGAAATATATCATTGTTCAAATCGTGTGCAATCAAACACTTTGAAGACTTTTGTTATTGTTTTGAATAACATATCTTCCTCGGCAGCAATCTGCTTGAGCTTTAGTCATTACAATAAATTACAATGAGTCAGAAATATGAAACACACGCTTATATAAATGTGCTTTATTGATGTTTTACAGAGGTAAGACTCTGTACATATTACAGAACGTTTAATATTAACACACTTTATAAAACACTTGTGATAATAACACATGTTACACTGCATGTTATACTACTCTCGTTAGCCAAAAGAAATATCTTTTCGTAATCTGTATACTACCATAACATTTTCATTGGGAAATTTCTCATACATTTCTCTCAAGAACTTATTTCTTTTTATGCATGATTCCTCTCATTTGGTGCTCATTTTTTTCCAAGCTTAGACAGATGGTGGTGGTGCTTTCTTCGCCTGGGGAAAATATTTTCTAGCACTAGTCACATGTCTTAAGAAAACTCTCTCATTTAGTAAGCAGCCGCTGGTATACCATTTCTGAATTTCAATAACAATAAAAAATAAATCAGATGGTTTAGTGTTGTGACTCACTTCATTCTGGATTCAACAAGCGTGGAGCAACTCCCGACTTCAACAACTGAGCTCCTTTTCTTTTTTCTTTTTTAGCCAAGTCAGGTTTAACCCTCTCCCTTCCAAGTAAGAGGAGCGGTGATCCTGTCCTCCCAAGATACCACGGCAATCTTTGAGCCATGTACCAACCAACCTGCTCCGTATTAAGGTAATTCCATGCGCAGGTCACGTCGAGGATTACTGGCTCACGGAGGATTAATGTCTGGCAGTAATCTTCAAGATAAGCATCCGGATTTGCCGTCGAGATATCTCTCCTCGCATGCACCTTTCGCCAGCTTCAGAGGCTCTTCAAAAATGAAACTTGCTAGATAATGGAAAGCCACTCCCCCCCCCTCTTCCTCTAGTAGTAAATAGGTACCTAGGAGTTAGTCGACAGTCGTGAGCTGCATCCTAGGAAGAGGGGCATACCACATACAAGGAACGCCTTTGAAAATAAACTAAGATAGGATGACAGCCTTTGACACGAATAATGCAAGAAACGATCATCACTTCAAAAATTTTGCATGACTAATATTGGTCTGACCCAAATTCAATATCCACACTACAAACGGAAGGAGTTCTGGTTGTGTCGCCTGGACGGCTAGTTTATTGTACAGATGAAGAAAAAATATAGAGGCCACTCTTCAAATAAGTCACTATCTGACTTTTTTGGGTTATCCTAGGTTCTCTCCACATATGCTGCTATGTATGATAATCTATGTAACTGTATTTGTGTACACATGATACATTGTTTGTACAGAAATGGGTGACCCCCATTGAGTATAGATACATCGGTAACCACAGCTTCTGTAACCAACTAAATTCTAATGTACATGAATGAAGTTCAGACACATGTGCAACATCTGGGTATCTTTATTGTAGACGTTTCGCCCTCCAGTGGCTTTATCAATACAAATCCAAGGACATGATTGGAAGACAGAAGAACTATATACAAAATATGAGGTAATCAGTCCCTCAGGCAGATGTTGCACACGTGTCTAAATTTTAAATTCTAATGATCTGAAACATCTAATTATACATTATGATATAAAATACCGACAAGTTGATGATTAAGACACAGGTGCAACAATCGGGTATCTTGACTGACGAAACGTTTCGCCTACACAGTAGGCTTCTTCAGTCAAATACAGAGGCAGCAGGTGTACTAGTAGTGGCTTCTTCACCCCCACTCGTGGCGAAACGTTTCCTC